>CAUYUJ010002256.1:0-47500 GCA_963575745.1 Prorocentrum cordatum
AAAAAACGAAGAAGAAACATCCTGGGAGCCCCACGCCCACTGCTTCCCCGACTTGGCAAGAGGTTCTCAAGTGCAAGGCTCGCGCGTTGGACTCACGCTGCGCGACGATGCCGCCGACAGGGCGGCCGAACACGGAGTGGCCTTTCGCCCGCGGGCTAGCGCGGATGAGTGGGCGCTGGTCGATCGCCCGGCGAAGCTGGATAAGGCCGCGCGCAGGGTTGCTGCCGCTGTGCCCCCGAGTCGTTCCAAGCTCGATGTCGGCGAAGTCGCGCGAGCCATTCCCACGCTTCCCCCCCCCTCTCTTGAGCTTCGTTTCGGTCGCAGATGGAAGTGGCATCGCGGCGTTCGGAGATGCGCGCTGCCTTCGTTTTGGTCGCTCAGAAGAGCGGTGCCCGGACGGTGGTTGCCGAGGGGGGCCGGCCCCTGCAGTCCAAGAAATGACGAATTTAGGTGACGGCATGCTCGCCCTGCAGTGCAGTGACCACTCCCCGCTCTTCGTCTGCGTCAGTTGCAAAGCGCACACCTGTCTCGGGAGAGTGCGTCGCTTGAGCCGCCCCTGCGATCCCAAGCACCCTGGCCGCAATGACAAGGATCGCCGGCGGCTCATGCGTCGCGGCCCCCACCCTGGGCTCAACGGGGTTAGCGTTGAGGCGAGCGAACTTGCTCCCCATTGCCATTTCCCTCGGGTCCATTGCGAGGGGAGCCGCCGCCAGCTGCGCAATCAATTTCGACAGAAGGTCGCCGCGTGCTAGCCTTGCAATGTAGTGACCACTCCCCGCGTTTCGCCTGCGTCAGCTGCAAAGCCTACACCTGTCTCGGGAGAGTGTGTAGGTTGAGCCGCCACAGCGATCCTAAGCTCCCTTGCCGAAACGATAAGGATCGCAGACGGTTCGTGCGTCGTGGCCACCGCCCTGAGCCCAAAGGGGTTAGTGTCGAGGCCATGCCAGAGATGGGTGAGTAATCGCTCCCCGCCTCTTCCCACAGGTGCTCTTAGCGTAGCTCTCCTCTTATTTGTTGTGTTTTCCTTCGGGCCAACGGGCTGGCTGACGTGTTTTGGGTTCGATCTGGGGCCGTTGGCCTCCCTTTTCGCTGCTGCGCCTTTTCTGTTAACTCCCCTCTGCTTGCACGGCCGTGGGCCGCTGGAGGTAGTCCCCCCCTGCGGTGACCGTTGCACGGCGGGGCCGCCCGTCGCAGATTGTGTAGATGGAGCTGTCGGCGGTGCCGGGGCTGCCCCGAGCCCGCCTGCGTCTCCGTCGCACCTGCTGTCCTTCATTCCTCAGGCAAGCTCGCCAGCTACTTGCACTTGTTCGCTTGCATTTAGTGAATTTGGCTGTGCGTCGCAATTTGGCTGTGCGTGGCTGTGAATTGGGCAGCAGGCTCGATATGGGGTTTCGTGTCGCCTTTTTCATTGTTTCGCCCGCTTGGCCCATCCGCTCGGCTGCCCGCGGGGTCGAAGGTGTGCCCCTGCGGTCCCAGCGAGGCGGACGCATCGGGTGCTGGCGCTCTTTGGGGCACGGGAGAGCTCAGGCTCTGAACTCCCCGTCTGTGGCTCCTCGGGCGCGTTTTTTGTCGTCGCGTCGTGGGCATCGTCTCCTGGTTTTGCCGCGGTGGCAGGCCCTGTCGCGCGTGGCCTCTCTTCCCTCAGGCTACCTGTTGGGCAGCGTCAAGTGGAACAAATCCTTCCCCTCCTCCTCCTTCTTCTCCTCCTCCTCCTCCTCCTCCTCCTCTCCCTGTCTTCCTGCTCCGCCTCTTCCTACTCCTCCTCCGGTTCCACCTCCTCCTCCTCCTTTTCCTCCTCCTCCTCCTCCTCCTCCTCCTTCGTCTCTCCTTCTCCTCCTCCGTCCCCTCCTCCCTCTCCTCCTCCTCCTCCTCCGCCTCCTCCTCCTCCTCTTCTCCCCCTCCCTCCTCGCCTCCCTCCTCCTCCTCCCCCTCCTCCTCCTCCTCCTCCTCCTCCTCCTCATGTCCCTCCTCCTCCGCCTCCCCTCCTCCTCCTCTTCCTCCTCCTCCACCCCTCTCCCCCTCCTCGTGCTCCGCCTGCTCCTTTCCTTCTCCCCCCCAAGCCTCTTTTCCTCTCCTCCTCCTCCCCTCCTCCTCCCTCCTACCTCCCCTCCGTGTCTCTCTCCTCCTCCTTCCTCCTCCTCCTCCTCCTCATCATCTCATCCTCATCCTCATCCTCCTCCTCCTCCTCCGCCTCTCCTCCTCCTCTCATCATCAGCAGCAGCAGCAGCATCATCATAGATCAGTATGATAATCATCATCATCATCATCATCATCATCATCATCATCATCATCATCATCATCATCATCATCATCATCATCATCATCATCATCATCATCTTAATCATCATCATCATCATCATCATCATCATCATCATCATCATCATCATCATCATCATCATCATCATCATCATCATCATCATCATCATCATCATCATCATCATCATCATCATCATCATCATCATCATCATCATCATCATCATCATCCGCTTCCTCCTTCTCTTCCTCCTCCTCCTTCTCCTCCCCCGCTTCCTCCTCCTCCTCCTCCTCCGTCTGTCTTCCTCTTCCTCGTCATCCTCCTCCTCCTCGTCTTCTTCCTCCTGCTTCTCCTCCTCCTCGTGCTCCTTCTCCTGTTCCTCCTCCTCTTCCTCCTCGAGCCTCCTCCTCCTCCTCCTCCTGCTCCTACTCCTCCTCCTCCTCCTCGCTTTCCTCCTCATCCTCATCCTCATCAGCATCATGATAGTCGTCCTCTTCCTTGTCTTCCTCCTCCTTCGTTTCATCAGCCTTTTTGTCCCTCTCCGTCTCCGTCTTCTCCTGCTCCTGCTCCTCCTCCTCCTCTTCCGTCTCCTCCTCCTCCTTCTCCTCTTCCTCCTCTTGCTTCGCCTGCTCCTTCTCCGCCTCCCCCCCAGCCTCCTCTTCCTCCTCCTCCACCTCCTTGTCTCTCCTCCTCCTCCTCCTCCTCCTCCTGCTCCTCATCCTCCTCATCATCATCCTCATCATCATCATCATCAACATGATCATCATCATCATCATCATCATCATCATCATCATCATCATCATCATCATCATCATCAGCATCATCATCATCATCATCATCATCATCATCATCATCATCATCATCATCATCATCATCATCATCATCATGGGTTTCCGTCTCCTCCTCCTCCTCGTCCTCTTTCTCCTCCTCCTCGTCGTCCTTCTCCTCCTCGTCCTCGTCCTCTTATTCCTCCTCGTCCTCCTCATCCTCGTCCTCCTCCTCGTCGTCCTCCTCCTCCTCCTCGTCCTCCTCCTCATCATCCGTCTCCTCCTCCTCCCGCTGTTCCTCCTCCTCTTCTTTTGTCCTCCTCCTCATCCTCCTTTTCTTCCTCCCCCTCCTCGTCCTCCTCCCCCTTACCTTCCCCTCCACCGTCTCCTCCTCCTCCTCCGCCTCCGTCCGTCACCTCCCCCTCCTCCTCGTCCTCCTGCTGGCTCCTCCTGCTGCTCCCTCTCCTCCTCCTCCTCCTCCTCCCTCCTCCTCCTCCTCTCCTCCTCCTCCTCCTCCTCCTCCTCCGCGTTAGTCGTTTGCCCTCCAGCAGCGGGCTCAGCACCAGTAAAGGAGCGCGGATTGCGAGGGGTGCCCACGTTCGAGCCCACGTTCGAGCGCCCAGCCACAAAAAGCGAAAAACGAAAAATGTTCGAGCTCCCCGCCCACCAGGCACGGAGCGCGGATGGCGAGGGGTGCCCACGTGCGTGCTCCCGGCCGGCTGTTCGAGCTCCCCGCCCACCAGGCACGGAGCGCGGATGGCGAGGGGTGCCCACGTGCGTGCTCCCGGCCGGCTCTCTGGGCGCCGCGCGCTGCGAGCTCCGCGGCGCGCGAGGGCGGCAGCGGCCCGGGCGCCCGCGGAGGGCACTCCGCCAGAACTCGGCGGTGCTGCGGGCCCTGTCGAGCACGACGGGGTGGGGCCTCGGGGCAGCGGAGGCCCAGCTCAGGTTTCGCGGGCAGTTCCCGAGGCAGACAGGGCGGCGCTGGTGGAGGCGGAAAGCAGCGCCCTCCGCGCCGCCTGCTGCCACCCGCAGCGTCGAAGCCCTGCGGCCGAGGGCACGCGGGAGGCCATGGACCGTGAGGGCGACGAGGACGCGGACGATGCCGTCGAAGCCAAGTGGGACGAGTACGTTCACGAGGGTACTGCGACTCCACTCAGCCAGTCAGCGGAGCTGCAGTCCCTTGATGCCGGACTGAACGCCGCTAAGCTTCAGGTGCAGAAGCTGGAGGCCCTGGGCGATGCGGTGCGCGCCGCCATCCCGCAGTTCGACCTCGTGCTGGCCAACGCCCGCAAAGTCATGGGTGAACTCCAGCAGGACAGGCGCGCAGCACGGCCCTCCCGCTGGCGGCTGATGGAGGCGGAGCGGCTGGCCTCGAGAAAGGCGGCAGCCGTGGTGGACCTCCACACGGTAGACCTGGCAGATGTGCGAGAGAGGCATGTCAGGCTGGGTGGTGCCGCTGTAGCGAAATAGGCCGAGCTCGCCTCCGCAGAGCAGGGTCTCGTGGGAGCGAGGGCAGTTGTGACTGCCACCCGCCGGGGCATTGGGGTACCCAGGGAAGTGCTGGACGTCCTCAGGGGCTTGCTCACGCAGCTGGCCGCCCTCCCCCAGACGTGCGACCCGGGCGGCAGGACGGCCCGCCCTGCGGCGCCCTGCAAACGGCGCCTCGCTCGACCTTGCAGAGGAGCTCACGGAGCGCACTGCCAGGGAGGCGGCGGAGGCAGCCTGGCGCACGCTCCGGAAGCTAGCCGCCCAGGCCCGCGGCCGCGCGACACCGCTGGCGTCGAGCAGGGGGCTGACCTGACCGTCGCACGGCGCCTTGAGATGAAAGCCGAACCGCGCGACGAAGGAGTCTTGCCGTGGGTGCTCGCCGGCGCCACCAGCACGCCAGCGGGGGGGGGTGCCCGACAGGGCTGGTCGGACGGCCGCTGTGGCCGCCGCGGGGCGCCGAACGCGGACGAGACCCACCGTGACTTCGCCTGCTCGGCGCGGCAGGATGAGCGCACGGCGGCCGGTCTGACACCGGAGTGCGCCGCTCGCTGCTCGCAGTGCGCCCCAGCCCCTTTCCTCCACCGCGGCAAGGCCGTGTGGTGCGCCCTTCCTGGCGGATCGGGAAGATGTGTACGCCCTCTTCTTCTCGCTGCAGCACGCGGACCTGGCTTGCCAGGGTTTGGTCTCTTGGTCCTGGTGCACAAAGAAGCATCTGTTCGTTCTTCGAAGTGCCGGGGCAGCCTGCGAAGCGTGCGAGACCTCCGACCTCTTATTGCCAGGTCCCCATCCTTGGTTACGTGGTACGCCGTCTGGGTCCCGAGCTTCACCGACGACCTGGAACCAGGGCAGGCCGAGCGCCAGCTGCGGCGTGCTCGCCAGCAAACCCGATGAGACGAAGCCTGGCTGCAGGCGAACTCGCGGGTGCTGACACCGCTGCTGAGCGCGGCCTGGAAGGGCACGCGCTCCGGGCGGGCGAAGTACGCCGTGTCGCGGACACCGACACGAAAACTGGGGATTGTCCTCGACCACGTGGCGTCGAGCGTGGCACGGGAAGCTGGCGGAGGTTAAGGGCCGCGGCCGGGCCCACGCCTTTGCCGCCTCCCCCCCCTCCTCCCCCTCCCTCCCGTTCTTCCCCCGCGGCTGTGCGAGAGCGCCAGGCCATGTGGGGTTGAGCTTTGCTTCTGCTGCCTCCTCCTCCTCCCCCACCCCCCTGCTAGCCATCCGGCTGCATGCGGCAAACCCCGCCACCGCGCCCATGCAGCAGCTAAGCAGGAAGGAGACCGAGTGCAGGAGGAGCATCGCAATTCTGGCGGCTCGTGTTCTCGACCTCGTCTTCGTCCGCGCGGTAGGGGGGAGGTCGAGCTCACGCTTCGGTGCAGGACAGCGAGCGTTCTGAGATGAGGCGGATTGCGAACCCGACCTCATCTTCGTCCGTGCGGTGAGGAGGACGAGGAGGAGGAGAAGGAGGAGGAGGAGGAAGGGAGGAGGAGTACCAGTGCAGTTGCAACCGTCTGAGAGTTCTCGGCGGTGCCATCAACACAATTCCTGGGATATCAACGCCGCGAATCAACGTGACGAACACCATTCTTGTGGTTTCAAAGACCGCCATTGACCGCTACTGCTGCGTCCTGACAGTGCTAAAGCATACCAGAACATAATTCCCTGGGTTTCAACCAGACGAATCCTTGAAGCTGATGAAAACCTGTAGGACGAATTTGCGCGCCGCTTTTGCGAGAGGCTGCTTGAAAATGAGCCGCCATCCATCCTTGAAGGTGCTGCATTGTTTAACGCGAGTGTGCGGAGCGCTGGGGCGAGAGCCACATGTTGAAAACGAACGGTCGTCCTTCCATGAAGGTGCTGGAACATGTGAGACGAATGTGTGCGGCGCTAAGGCCAGAGCCACATGGGTAGAACCAGCCGCCCTCCATCTTTGAACGTGTTGTACGTGTCAAGCTTGAGGAACATAAATGGTGAGGACTTCTCAGGCGAAGCGCCTGGCCCTCCACCGAAACGTCCTGGGGTGCGACAGGGAGCTGGCATGCAAGGAGGAAGAGGGCCTCTTAAGGGTGCCCCTTGGGGGTCTCCTGGGAGACGCCTGGGGGACTCTTGAGGGCCCCTTTGGGGCATCTTGCACCGTCTTGGGGGCCTCTTGGGACCTCTTTCGCAGTGTTTGGTGTCTCTTGGCCCGCCCGACGCTTTCGGAAACCGTCTTGGGGCCTCTATGAGCCGTCCTGGTGCCCTCATAACAGTTTATGGGCGTCTTGGCGCCTTCTTGGGACGCTCTTGGGCGAGCTTGGGGTCCTTCTGGTTCGACTGGCGGCCTTCTTTGGGGCCTCATCGGCTGTGTTGGAATTACTTCAGAAGTCTCTTAGGCCGCATTGGGCGGTCGGAAACCCAACCAAGTGAGAATTTCAAAATCAGTTTCAAAACAAGCAAAACAATCGGAACATCAATGTTTTGCCTCCACGGGCTCTCCTGGAGGGCCTCTTGGCGCCTCTTTGGACGTCTTGGAAGCCTCTCGAGCCGTGTTGAGCCCGTTTGGGAGCCTATTCTGTCGGTTGGAACCATCTTGGGACGTCTTGATGTCATCTTGGTTGTTCTGGGAGACGTCTTGGGACCCTCTTCGGCGTTCAGTCGGCCGACAAGAGCTCTGAAGAGCAAATGCTGGGATGGCGGTGTTTGAATGATGCGACCCCGAGACGTGTCAGTAGGGTCGGCTGGTCGTTTCGCTTCCGCACGCCGTACGACCCTGAAGCTAAAATCTTGATCTGTTTCGCGGATAGAGGGCCTGTCGTTCTCAAAATGTGATTCTCGATGTAGCGCCGCACACATTCGTCTCAAACGTCTGCCGGAGCTTCACGGATGAAGGACGGGTGGTTTTCGAAGAAATGTTGTTCTTGCCACAGCGCCGCGCACATTCGTTTCAAAGTGTGCAGCAGCTTCACGGATTGAGGGTGGGTGGTGCTCAAAATGTGGTTCTCGCTTTCAGCGCCGTGTGCATTCGTTTCAAAAGTGTGCAGCAGTTTCACGGGTAGAGGGCAGGTGGTTTTCAATATGTGGTTCTCGCCTCAGCGCCGTGCACATGCTTTACAAAAGTGTGCAACGGCTTCACGAATGGAAGGCAGATAGTTTTCAACATGTGGTTTTCGCCTTAGCAGCGCGTACATTCGTTTCAAAGTGTGCAGCAGCTGCACGGATTGAGGGCGGTTGTTTTTCAAATTGTGGTTCTCGCCTCAGCGCCGCGAACATTTGTCTCAACAGGTGGTAACAGCTTCAATGATTCTTACAGTTGACGTCCCAGGAATTGAGTTCTGGCGCAGCTTATGGTGCTCAGGGCGCAACAGTCACGTTCATTGTCGGCATGGCGTTGAAGTCCCACGGATTGTGTTTTAGCTCGATTCAGGATCGTCAGGACGCGACAGTCGTGTTTATTCGCCACGTTGAAATCCCAGGAATTTAGTTTTGGCACGATTCAGGGTCATCAGACAGCTGTCTTCCAGAGAGGCGTTTCCAGCAGTGGAAATTCATTATTGTAAGGACCTTTGATGAGGGAACTCGGAGGAAGGCTTGTATTGTCATTGCATTGCAATATCTTTGATGCTTTTCGGGTTTACACTAGTCCTCCGTTTTCCCTTTGTTTTCTCTTATCAATAGCTCCTCCGTGTCGCATCCCGAGGCGTGCCGGTTGGGTGGATCGGGTGTTGCGCCTGAGACTTTTTCACCACGTACGACCCTGAAGCCTGACATCTGCAAAAGTTCACGGATGGAAGGCGGTCGGTGTTCAACATGTGGTTTTTGGTTTTAGTTCCGCGCGCAGTCTTTTTTAATGTGTAAGAGCTTCACGGATGGAGGGCGGCCCGTTTCCAAAATATGGTTTGCAGCAGCTTCACGGATTGAGGGAGGTTCTTGTTCAAAATGCGGCTCTCGCGTTAGCGCCACGTACATTCGCTTGAAGAGTTTGCAGCTGTTTTCAGCATTCTCATGAATAGCGTCCCATAGATGATAGTTGCGCACGATGCTTAGCTTGCTTGTCAGGGCGCAACGGTTACGTTGTTCCGCGTTGTTGAAATCCAGGGAGTGGTGTTTTGGCACAGTTCAGGATCGCCAAGACGCATCAGCATTGGCAATTCGGGGCGAGACGGCCCAGGAATGATGTTCTATGTTCAAACGATTGTCTTTTAACGGGGCTCTTCCTTCAGTGAAGTTGAATATTTGTAGGGGGACATGAAGAGGGAACTTGGAGGGATTACGTATTGTAAAATTGGTGAGTCTTGGGTTTTTACTGGTCCTCCTCTTCTTCCTCATCTTTCTCCTCTCTCCCCTTTCCCCTGCTCCTCCCCTGGGGCACACGGTGCTCCGAACAGATCAGGCGAAGCAGAGGTCTCCACGCAGCGTCACGCCGTCCCCCCCTTCGAGGTTTCCAGACCACTCCAAGCATGTTAGTTCGATCGAGAGCACCTCCCCCTCATCCCCCTCTCTTCCTCACCTTCCTCCCTCTCCTGGGCTCCTCGTCGTCGTCATCGTCGCTCTTCCCCTCTGGCTTATCCTGTGATCCCTCTCCTTGCGCGAGCGGCCCCCAAGCGCGCGCGTGTGCGGTGGCACTGAGGACGACGCTGCGCCCAGTAGTGCCAGTTGGGGCCGAGGAGGAGCGCGCCGCTGCCGCCGCCGCTGCCGTTGCCGCCGTCGTCGCCGTCGCCATCGCTGTCGTCGCAGGCGTTGCCGCCGCCGCCGTCGCTGCCGATGGGAACGGAGGGAGAGGAGGGGGGACAGGAGGACAGGGGGGAGGAGGGAGAGGGAGAGGGGAGTAGTGAGAGTAAGAGGATTGGAGGGATGCCTGAGCAGTTCGCCAAGAGGGAGCCTTGGGAGGGGTGCAGGGGCCGGCTGGTCCCTTGAGCGGTACCTGGTTGGAGAGGGGCGGAGAGGAAGAGTAGGAGGAGGGCGAGGAGGAAGAGGGGGAAATGAAGGAGGATGGGAGAGTGGGAGAATGGGAGGAGGAGTAAGAGGAGGAGGAGGAGGAGGAGGAGGAGGAGGAGGAGGAGGAGGGGAACAGAAAGGAGGAGGGGGAGGAGGGGACGACAATGAGTAGGAGGAGGAGTGGGGGGAGGGAAGAGAGAGGAGGGAGGAAGGAGGAGGGAGGAGGGAGGAGGGAGGAGGAGAGAGGGAGGGAGGGAGGAGGAGGAGGAGGAAGGCCACTGCGGATCATCACCCTGCAACACGAGCGAGTGGAGGAGGACGAGGAGGAGGAGGAGGAGGAGGAGGAGAAGGACGAGGAGGGTGAGGAAGAGGAGGGCTTCCTGTTCGAGGAGGGGGCCTTCCCAAACCCCAAACCTCCGATGTTTTGATTTTTGTCGATACAGGATCCCCCGAAGTCCCGACCCTTCTCCCCAGGGCTGGCTTTTTATTCCGAGCCGTTTTGTTGACCGTCCGGAGCGACAATTGCCGAGCAAGTCTCGTCGTGATCTTCCTTCGCGGCGCCAGCATGCCCGGGTCTTTCCCGCCGAGCACCGTGGGCGGAAAACTTGTCCGTGTCCACGGCCTCGCGGGCAAAGGCCCCTTTGGGGCGGCGACCCCATGGGGTGCGGGGCGTTTTGTGCGCGGAGGCCCCGCGCGGGCCGTAGCCATGCGATCACGCATCCACGGGATCGCGCCCCGGAATCCAGACAGCGAGGGCGTGGCTATGGATACGTTCGCCGATCCTCTGAGCACGGCGAGGGGGACAAGACAACACGAGACGAAGCACGTGTGGTCCACTGTCCGTCTGACCTCTACGGCGAGAGAGAGAAAAAGAGACGGTGCCTGGAAGTACACGAGCATCTGGATCTGTGTTCGCTGCGTTGAGCGACTTTCTCGATCGCTCTGCAGGGGGGATGCCTCTGGGCAAATCCGAGGACCTCCAAGAGGGAGAAGCCTGGAGGCCTCGGCTAGGCAGCACTCCTCCGTTGAGCTGACGTCGCGAGTGACGTCGGAAAGGCCACTCGCACGAACATGAATGGCCATGAAGTGTACAACCTGACAGTGCTGCGCGCACACATGTATGTACAAACACAAGCCTGGAGCTCAAGCACACGTGCGCTAGCATATGAAAGGTGTGAATGTGTGCAGGCCGTGCAGACATCTGCCTGTCCTGGCCCCAGCGCTAGAGACAGCACCTGATCGGAGGAAACTGTATGCATGCAACATCGGCTCATGAGGTGTCCCTCTCATCACTACCTGTGGCTTGCAACGGAGGCTGCTGATAGAGCTCAGGATTCACACGTACATTGACCAATCTACGATGTGCCCGATTGTCCACGGCCACATGAGCAATCTGGGGATTCATTCTCATTTGCATGGCTCGAACATGGGATGAGCGAGCAGCAAGATCAAGCACAGGCATTGTGAATTGGAGAGGATCAGCATATAAGGCTCGAAATTATTCTCCCGACGGACTCGCATAGCACAAGATGGGTTCAGAACTGGGAGTCTGTAGAGCATCCAGTCCAGGGTGCTGAAGCTGCCCGTCACGAGCCATACTGACCATTCGAGCAGGACCACTGATACGAGTAAGAGTAGCCACCACTGATCCTCGTCTTCGTCGTCGCTCACCTTCTCGTCGGGCCCCTTCTGCATGCCCAGGTGATTGGGTAGCTTCTCCGCGCTCCGCTCGAGGCCCCCCCTCGGCGCCCCGCCCGGCTTGCACTGCGCCCCGTGTGCGAGCAAACTCTGGCAGACCGCTCTGTGAACTGTGCCCACGTTCTCGCCGTTCCAAATCACCATCGCTGCCTGGACTCCCGCTGAGACCATGAACTGCAGCTTGAACGGCTTGGGTTGCTCCTTCTTGCGCTTGTTGAAGTACGTTGCGGCTTCACGCGGCACTACCTCACCTGGTCCTGCAGAGCCATCAAGCTGCTGTCCTTCTTCGAGATGTTGGCGTCCGAGCAGACCTGGAGCGCTCCTCGAGCGTTCTCTGGGATGGCATTCTCGGGGAGCAGGATCCTGATCAGTGCCATCCACATTGTGCCAAGGTGGTCCTAGGCCATGTTCTTTGCCCGCTTCCTTGCACGAGTGTGCGTATGTCTTGCCCGCCTCCTGTAACGTCAGGGCAACCACGTGGGCCGCAAGCAGCAGAACACCATTCAATGATGCGCGAATCAGGTCGGCCAAGTCGCGGCTGTTGGCCGTGCACAGCTTGGTGAGGGCGCACAACAATGCCTTGAGAGGTCCCATCTGGGCCTTGGCCGTTGTGCTCTCCGTGTCTGCATTGGGTTTTTGCCGAGTCTATCCTGACGCCGAGGGCTCTTGGCCTGCGGCTCGCTGTCCTGCTCTCTGGGCCTGGGGGGTCTGACTCTGCCGAGTGGAAGGCCCCGCGCGGACATCGTGGGCTCTGTCATGGCCTGCCGCCGAGGTGGTGACGCCAGCGCGCCGCCGCTCCCGAGGGCCCCTGGCGACGAAGCCGCAGGAGGAGCCGCAGGAGGACCGTCTGGCATCACAGACAATAGGTAAGAGAGTAAACTGCTGCCGATGATGCTGATGACGTGCATCAGGCTCGATCCCAGAAGTCTTACAGAGCTCACACGTACACGCAGAGCCATCACTTTCGCCAGCCTTCCGGAACGCGTGCGGTCTCCCATGATACATGTGCCCGTGCGGAACGATATGACCACGTGCTGGTAGGCCAACTTTTGAGCCTCAAAGATCTGCCCGCAGATGAAACACTGGTTGTCCGTAGTTAGGAGCATCGAGATGCTGTGTAACCCGTGCCCTTGCTTTAGATGGCTAGTTAGCTGTCTATGCGTTGCAAATGTACGTCGACACCTTGCTATACAACAGACATGCTCACCATCATCATCATGATCATGGTTGTCTCGATGAGGATTTTGAAGGGGCTCAGGGGCTTGACGTCCAGGGGGGGAACACTCACTACCCGGGAAGTTGCCCGAAGCTGAGTCAGATCCAGTCGTCCAAACCAATCCGGTAGGCCGGATCATCAAAACGCGCCAGGGGTCGGGAATCCCATTCGGCAATTCTGTCCGAGCGTTCCCCCCCCCCAGCTTGCGAAGGTTGGCAACATCTGCGACGAACTTGTGTGCCCACGGGGATGCAGAAGAGAGTAGCCGCCCTGCTGCACCGATCGCCTGGATGTCTCGTGCCTGCTCAGCTCGAAGCGCAAGGAAGAGAGCCTCCCACTCAGCAGCATGAAGATGAGGCGGCTGCACCCACTGCTGCTACCACCTTAGCCTACGAACGCTGAGCTCGACTTCCAATGGGGGGACACGCCATAGCTGAAGCACACGCCACGAAGGGAGCGAGAGACGAGGTCCATGGTGACATCATGTAGCCGCGCCTCGGAGTGCACGTCTGCCGAACTCTACTACCCGATGCTGGAGGCTTAGGATTTGCGCAGGCGAGGGGAGGAAGCCCGCGAGAGCTGCGACCACAGGCCCCCCCTTTTTGCTGAGGAACATGGCACGACGTTCGATGAAGGGGATCCGTGGAGTGTACCAACAGAGCCCCACAGACCAATATCCTGCAGTAGTGGTTGCGAGACGAGCTCGCAACTCACTGCCGAACTTGCTAGCACATCGTACCCGGGAGCCGAGATATTTTGCCGCGTCGTTTGGGGTGCCTGTCATGGGTAACGTAGCTTTTGATGATCTGCTTACGAGTTTGCTGACCACGACACTGGAAGGAGCATGTAGTTTGTCTCCGATGTCCCTGATAAAGACTTTGACGGCCCAGGGGTCACCTCGTAAGACGCCTACCCAAGGTTTGACAAACCGATGACCATTCTGCCCACGAAAACGGACCGCAGAACATTTGAACCTCTGCTCCCCGTGCATGTGCTCTCCCTCCCACATCGCCTCCCTGTGAGCCTTAGACAGACAGAGACTCCAAGCTGGTCGACCCGAGCGCAGTCGTGATCTCCTTCTGACCATTGACGGGGGTTCGCAGCCCGGCCGATGCAGTCGCCACCCGAGCGCCTGCTGGGCCGGCAGCGGCGTCTCGCGACGTCTTCGTGCAACCCGGCCGTGAGGCGATAAAAGGCTCCGCAGCCTTCCCGCTAGGATGTGTGTATTACTGCATCACTACTGTACTCCAGATTTCGTAATAAAAGGGAGGGGGTCTGGACCCTCCAAGACAAGCCATTTCAGACCTCCCCCGTGGGAGAACTCTCCAAAACATCGTCCCCAGACCCCCCAGGCCCTCCAAGATAGCCTGGAAGAGGCCCCCCCCCGAAATGAGACCCCCCTCCCTTTGTTACGAAATCTGGAGTAGGCATTACTGCGTTCACGCCGAAGCCGTGGTTGTCCAAGCGTTTTCAGGTTTGGCGCGGGCAGGCGCGCAGCAGGAGGTGCTTACCAGTATCTGCCCCGACCTCCCGCCTGCACAGAGGCGGCGCCCTGCTGGAAATGCATGTGCTCAAGATGCTGATCTCTCCTTCTGCCTTGACCCACTCGCCCGAATCCTGATAGAAGCTTAGCCGAACGGGCATAGAACATGAGCCACATGTTTCTATGATAAAGCCGCTGCCTGAGGTAGGTGCTATACTGAAGGAACCTGCTGAGATCGACGAATTTGGTGAACGAAGGGGGCATGGAACCCACGAGCCGTGCTGAGATAAGTATCTGGAGCCTCGTAGCCCACGCCTCGAAATCGTTTAGCCGTATGACGATGAGGAAACATGATCGTCCAGAGCAGCTCCAGAGGGGGCCGAGTACTCGGGAACCGCTCGACGACGACCAGCTCTTTTGATGGGTTGTCGGATATGTTGCAGCTTATCCGTGACCAATTGCAGGCCCTCCTTGATATTTTGCCATCGGAAAATGCGTTTCTTGCCCATGTTCGGGACCATCAATATTGTTATCTGCATATGATGTCCAATCCACGACAGTTGCTGGCACTCCTCCCTGCGAAGCTGGGAGGACTGCAGCTCCTTGCCAGTGGGGAGGGCAGCACGCGTGCGCCTGCAGCTGGGTTCTGAGGGCCCGTCCCCCTAGCAGAGAGAAGGCGAGATAGTCTGGCCGCCTCGGCCTGCCTACCTAACCGCATAGCTACGCGAAGCCCATCACTAATATTATATCTCCACTGCCTCAACTACTGGCGCCTCACCAAAGGAAGATGCCTGGCAAGCTGGTGCAAGTCTGGGGTAGCTACTCGGCGGCCTTGCCATCCGACGACGACAGTCGAACTCGCAAGTGACGGCGTCGTTTGATGCGATCTTTCATCTGTTTGGCCAGGGCAGGGTGTTCCGAGGTCCTCTGAACGATCTTGGCGATGTATTTTTACCCCACGGTGCTGAGAGTGTGTACGAAATGACTCCATTCAGCACTGGGTAGTTGGTTCGTCCCGTCTGTATTGTTGCCGAATGTCACTTTCAAAAAGCATGATGGCCTCAAAGCCATTCAACAATTCTGCACGATGATCCCACTGCGGAGGCTGTCCATCAGGGCTTCGTTATTCCAATTGATACGCCTGGGGGAGAAGCCGATGCGCATTTTAGGCTGGAGTCCGAGTTCAGAACCTGCGGTGTCCACAACCGAATGCCGACATCGAACATGCAAGGGGACGTGATCGCGATGACCCCGATGCCTAATCAGCTGCAGTTTCCGCGCCACCCCTCTGAGGGACCCCGCCGAGGTGGCCGGATCAAGGGATCACGTGGGTATGAGGGTCCAGTCGATGAGAGAGGCGCCACCTGTTGGACCGTAATACGTCGGCCCAGTGCCAAGATGCAGGTTGACAGGGCTGGGGCCCAGTTCCCGGAGGAGCGGGGGAAACACATCTGCAGGGTGCTTTTGCCTGGCCAGCCAGTTGCAAGAGCCGAGCCTCTCGTCCTTGACTGCAGTCCAGTCTTCACTGCCACTGAGCCTCCGAAATTCGAATCCTGAGTTGAGATCAACAGCAACAACAGGGAAACAGCGAGACACACCAGAGAGGTCGTGTACGGATCCAGTTCACTATGCCATTGCACGTCTTGACATGACCAGGGTATTCAGATGCGTTGGACGGAGGAGGAGGAAAGTACGCTCACACGATGCCAAGATCAAACTGACTCGGCCGTGCTCGCAACGCAACACCACGGCCTGCAATATGCGATGGTGCCGCCCGCGTGTGTGTAATGGCACGCTTTGGATCACGAGGTCCAAGAACAATGGTGTATCCTGAGCTTCGGGTGCTACCCGGTGCTCTGGCCCACCCTGCTTCAAGTGCGCATCTCCTTCCCGCTCCTTCAAACCACCTCATCCTTGCCATGCTTCCTGGCCCCCGTGCCCGTCAAGCAGACAAAATCAAACTGGCTCGTGACAGCAGAACAATCGAGCAATCTGTCATGCGCGGCAGCTGACAGCGGGTTGTACTGCAACAGCGAGATGCCATTCATGAGCGCACGTGCGTGCCCACTCCTGGTGGCCAGCAGCGATCCGCAAAACAACACTCAAGAGAGAAGCCTCAGAGGTTGTGTATCATGACCTGTGGTGCTGTGTTGCAGCACCGTCAAGAATGGAATGTGTGGTGAGGGGGGGTATGGCCTGCATTCTCGGAATGCCCCCTGCCCTGGAGGACGAGGATGAGCAGGAGGAGGAGGAGGAGGAGCAGGACGAGGAGGAGGAGCAGTAGGAGGAGCAGGAGGAGGAAGAGCAGGAGAAGGAAAAGGAGTAGGAGGAGGAGGAGCAGGAGGAGGAGCAGGAGGAGCATGAGGAAGACCTGCGGGGTCCAGCGAAGGCCACCCAAGACCGAACATGGCCACACACCTTCCGCCGTGATCTTCCCGCTGCGCCAGCATGTCCCGGCCTGTCATGTCGAGGACGTGGGTGTGGATACGGTCGCCGCCTGTGAGAGCACGAGAAAGAGGAGCAGGAGGAGCAGGAGAAGAGGGGAGCAGAAGGGGGGAGGAACCCGAGAACAAGGAGGAGGAAGAGGAGCCAGAGAAGGAGGAGGAGGAGGAGGAGGAGGAGGAGAAGGAGGAGGAAGAGGAGGAGGAGGAGGAGGAGGAGAAGGGGTGGGAGGAGGCGGAGGAGGTGGAGGAGGAGGAGCAGGAGGAGAGGAGGGGCAGGCGGAGGAGGAGTCGGAGTCGGAGTCGGATGCCTCGGCAGCTGTCAGCTATCGGTCGCTCGATGGCTTGGCGTTCGTTTTGCGAAACGAACTAGTTGCTGCTGGCGCGTTAAATCGGCGGATCGACGGGGTCGCCTACGGGACCCTTGGCTTTTTAGCCTTTTGGCCCGCTACAGCGCGGGGCCTGTCCATCAAACCAAACATGTTATGGAACTCCAGAGGCTTAGGGCCTGTTGGCCAATCACCTCTGACTCTGGTGACTCGGGTAACTCCGCGCAGCTCGAGTCAAGAAGAAGAAGAAGAGGTGGAGGATGAGGCGGAGGAGGAGGAGGAGGAGGATGTGGAGGAGGTGGGGGAGGAGGAGGAGCAGCAGCAGCAGGAGGAGGAGGAGGAGGAAGAGGACCCACAAACACACACACACACACATACACGCACACACGCACACACAGACATATATATATGTATATATACATACACACATACACACATACACACAAACACACACCCATACGCACGCTCGCTCGCTCGCGCACACACACACACACCGAGGAGGCACTCCGCGACCCGCCCGGCGGTGGCCCCGTGCCCCCCGCGGCCGCGGCCGGCGACGTCTACACCGCGGACGGCAGGTTCGAGGTGCTGCCCCCGAACTGGCGCCCAGGGGGCGGGGGAGGGGAGGATATCCTCAGGCCTCCCAGACCCAGAGTTCCGAGGCTCCGAAAAAAACTGGAGCGGCAGTTTTTTTTTGGTTTTCGGTGTTTCCGTCTTCGGATGGCCCTCAAACGGGGCCTAGGATCGTCAGAAGACAACTCGGAACGAAAAACCAGCCCTGGGGAAGTGGTCCAGACCTCGGAGAGTCCACGCATCGAAAAGCGTCCACGCATCGAAAAAAAACGATCGCCGGATGTCCGGGGATGGGGTCCAAGTGGGTGGGGTCCGAGTGGATGGGGTCCGCTAATCCTCTTGGATGGGGTCCTTCGAGGTGCTGCCCCCGAGCTGTCGCCCGGGGGGGGGCTGTGTGGGCTGCGCGCGGACCCGCCCCCCCTCCCCCCCCCAAACACCCAGGCAGCCCCAGCTGGCCTCAACAGCCCCCCCGGCCCCACAGGTCAGATAGCCCCAGCTGGCCTCAACAGTCCCCCCGAGCAGTCCATGGTGGTCTCAGCACCCTGGTGTTGTTTTTGACGGCGCCCCCGGCGCGCTCCGCGCCCCAGAGGGGCTATCCTCTAGGCCTCCCAGATGGGGACCGATTGGATGGGGTCGAGGCATCGCGCCGCATCGCCGATGCATCGGCGATGCGGCTCGATGTGGAGCCCGTTGTTCTCCGCGCCGATGGCGCCGATGCATCGCCGATGCTTTGGCGATGCATTGGTGGTGCGGCGCGATCCTCCGACCCCAGATACTCGGACCCCATCCAGGAGGCCTCTACAGCTTCACATCCGCGGAAGCGATGTCTGAGATGCTTGCGATAAGGAATTGTGGCTCAGCGTGGCGCTCCGCTGGTTCTGGCCCACCACGCTTCGGCGCGACACGGTATCCACGTCCCCAGGCCCAAGCGTCAACGTCACGAGCTGTTCCCAGCCTCCCGCCCCGCGGAGCAGAGCGACACGCATTCCGCCCTCAGGGCAAAGCGTGTCGCCGAGGCCGCCGCCGCGACACGCTTAGCAACAGTCTCTGAATTTATCCCGAAAGCTGTCCTTCCCCGGCCGACGGCTTCAATTCCTGGCCAACAGCTTCATTCCCCGGGCTGATCTCTGAGAGGGCCACACCCCAGCAGGAGGCACTCAGCCCGAAGCACAAGACCCCACACACACCAAACCCCAAACTCCAGACACCAGACCATGGCCGCCGCCGGGGATTGAAAATGTCGGGCAGGTACTGACCCAACGCACCGCTGCACAGCGCTTTCGGCCAATCTGGGACAAGAGTTTGCGCAGCTTCACCTCGACCACGGGCCAGTAGCCACCGATTCTGGATCCAACGGGCGCAATGGGGCACCAGCGGTAGGCCTTATCTCCCAGATCTTCGAGGATATGTTTTTGTTGTTAACTTGGCGCTTTTCTTTGATTCTGACCACCGGGCTCGTTGTCATGCGCGGACGACAGCGGACGAAACGAGTTGGACCACTTCGCGAACATCCTCTCGCAACCCAGAGTTGCGAGGATGTCTCCGGCGAAACAGGCTGGACCACCTCGCGCGCAGCGTTTCAGAACCCCGAGTTGCGAGGATGCCTCCATCAAGGCGAGCTGGCCTCAATCAGAAGGGAGATCCGAGAGGACCAAAGCTGCCCCCTGGGAGGAGGGGCTTGCAGCCTGAGGCCGCGGATCGGACCCGAGGGTGCGAACAGAAGCCCAGGAGCCCCTTTCTTCCAGGACCCGCCTCATGCATGGTAAGTGTTTATGTGTATATGCATATGTAGCCCTTTCTGCCCACCTCTCGTTCTCTCTCGATGATTTTTCTCAGTAGTAGGTTGGTTGCTTCTCTCGCTCTCTCTCTCTCTCTCTCTCTCTCTCTTTATTTATCGCTCTATGCCTCCAGATACATGTTACCTTCTGTGTATACATCTATATGTATATATTCCAAGAATCACCGCCCCGTCGCCACCTCGCCGCCGAAACCTTCGCATTAGACCACATAGTTCACACCACATGCATTGCACCACCTACATATATATATATATACGTTGCACCACATAGGGTCAGCACCACACAGTTTACACCACAGACTTACAGATCGTACGCATACATTGCACCATATAGCTTGCACCAGATGTACGTCACCACGCGTGTATATATATATATATATATATACAAGACTGCATTGGCGCTTCGCGCCATGCACCTTGGCCCATAAGATTCGGCATGCAGGCGGGATGGCAGGAAGGTCAAGCCGGCAATTTAGCGATAACTCCTTGTTGTCTTTTCCGGCATCGTCGCTATCATAATGTTATTCGTTATCCTCCCTCAGTGCTTCTGTTTCTTTATTCTCGCTATACCCTGCGCATTCTCCCCATGCTCCTCAGTTTTTTTGCGGAGGCTCCTCCTTGGAGAGTCTCTGGGGGCCTCACAACATTTCTCATGCTTTCTCAAGGCCTTTTGGAGGCCTCCTGGGCGTGTTCTGGGGTCCTCTGGGGGCTTCCTCGGGCCACCCTGCCTCCAACCGCTGTCTCCCTGAATGACTGGGTCACGATTTGGAATGCTTCAGAGCGTGTCTTCGGGCCATCTTCGCCATGGGGCACTCTTAGGGCCATCTTGGACCCCTGTTGTGCCGTTTTGGGGCTGTCTTGGACTGCCTGGAAGCCCTTTCGGATAGTTGTGGGGCGATTTTGCAGCCTCCCAGGCGGCTTCGGACGCCCAGAAGACCGCCGTCTTGGAGCGTCGGGAAGCCGAAAAGAGGATAACCCCAAAATTCATTGAAAACCAATGGAAAATCTCAGGTTTTGGCCTCTTGGGTCCTTCTTGGGAGTGCTCTTGGAGGCCTCTTGGGACGTTTCGGAGCGATCTTTGGGGGTATGACGGCTTCGTGGGCGTCGCCGTGGACCGTATTGGGGTTCTCTAGGGTCGTTTCAGGAGCGCGCCGGAACGCCTGGAACCCGTCTGGGGCCGTCTTCGGGTGCTGGGAAGGCTTGGCGAAACGCCCTGCGAGGCCCGGGGGGCGCTTCGAGGCCCGTCCGGAGGGTCCCCGAGCCCCAGATCCCGGGAGTCCGGTTTTGGGGGGGGGGATGGGTTTTCCCCCCGCCCGGGCTTATAAAAATATAGGAAGAGGAATATATATACACATACATATATATATATATATATATATATATATAATATATATATATATATATATATAATATGTATGTGTGTATATGAATATAGATATATCCGTAAGGGCTTCGCCCCTTGCCACCGGCCCCCTCTCTCGGATGATGGGCAATGCAAGAGCGAAGTCATGAGGCCTTGGCCCCGCCGTGAAGCAGCATCGGCAAGAGAAATTGATATTCTGCTTAATATTGTTGAACTCAGTGATTCGGAGACGCGAATCTTCTGTTAATTACCCGTCTTTGTAGTTTCCTGGCCGAGATTATAGCGTAATTAAGAAGGGTGTATGGTTTCGGGGACGCAAATATAGCACACGCTCAACTTAATGTACAAGGGTTGATGGCTTCGGAGACGCGAATATATTGTAAATTGCTAAGGTATATGGCTTCGGATACGCGAATAGTGCGTAATGTACAAGGGTTGATGGCGTCGGGGTCGCGAACATAGTATAATGTACGAAGGTTTATGTTTTCGGCGACGCGAGTATCGCGTAATATATTTGGGCGTATGGCTTCGGAGACGCGAACATTGCGCAAGTTACAAGGATGTGTGTGTTCGGGGTCGCAGATCTTGCGCCATTTACGCAGGTTCCTGGGTTCGGAGACGCGGATCTTGTATAATGTACGGGGGTTATGGCTTCGGGGGCGCGAGTGTCGCGTGATTGAAAAACGTTTGTAGCTTCGGGGACGCAACTATGTGAAATTTACACAGGTTTATGGCTTCGGGGACGCGAATACCGTGTAATTCGCGAGGGTGTATGGCTTCGGGGACGCGAACATGGTGCAAGTTACCAGATGTTATGGCTTCGGGGACGCGAATTTCATGTATTTCTACGTGTCCCACGCCCCCCCCAGAAATCCTGAGATCCCTCCCCCCGAGGCTTTGGAGACACCCGCATTCGGTTGCGAGTATGAGAGGGTGGACCCTTCGCTGGAGGCGCCGTTGGCGCGTGGCTCTGGGGGAGGCGGCGGGGGGGGGGCACGCCCAAGCTCGCAGGCCACCTTGCCCAGACCTGCCGCCCCGCGGAACGGGAGCGACACGCTATCGGCTCGCAGGGCACGGCGTGTTCGCTAGGGGGCGCCGCCGCGGCACGCCGAGTAGAAGCCCCGGACCACAGGGAGCAAGGCATGGCACGAGCATGGCCGTCGCAGATCCACGCGGACTTCTTGAGTCGGCGTTGGACCCCTGTTGTCGCGCAGAGAGCGCCAGGGCGGCGCTACTGACGACGCCCCCGGGACCTCCTCGATCGAGAACAGGAAGCGCACCACCACCACCACCACCACCACCACCACCACCACCACTATAATGGAGGTGCAGGATCAGCCGATAGGCGGGATGCAGGTGCGCATGATGTCCCGCGAGAGCTCCCGTAACAGTATACACTACAACCGCCCCTGACCACCGTCTGCCTCCACCCTCTAGGTGGTGGTGGTGTGCGTTTCCTTTCACATGCTCGACCCCTTCACCAGAGCCGATTTCGCATCCCGCGCCATTTCTGTGGACGGCCCCGACGGGCCCGCAAGCCAGCTTCCACAGAGGCCACCCGAATGGACACGAGCCAGTCGCCTTGGTGTCATGGGCATCGGGGTTCAAGCATCAAATCTTCCCCTTCTAGCCCCACCCCACCGCTCCACCAGACCCCGAGCGTCGTAATTTTTCACAGCGACGTGCCCCCCCAAAAGTCTGGACCATTCCCTGGGGACCGTTCTCTCGTCACGAGCCGTTCTTGGACGGCCTTTGGGCGTGGTGAGGGCTCCAGGCAGCCTTACGCTGCATCTTCGGGGGACCTCACCTGTCCCCAAAATTAGTCTCATCTCTTGTGCCCGACGCGGGCTCGATGCGGACTTGACGCGGATTTGGCGTGGATTCGACGCGGATTCGAAACGGATTCGACACGGATCCGACGAGTCCGACATGCATTCAACACCGATTCGACGCGGATAGGGCCGAGAAGGGACAGATGAGGTCCCCCGAGGATGCAACATCAGGCGGCCGAAGGCGTTCAAGAACCTCCTCGCGGGTTCGGCCGACTTCCCGATGCGCACAGCTGCTGCGCGGCCTGCGCGCTCTTGGGAGGGGGGGGTCCTCGACCACAGCCAGGGCGCCGAAGTGAGGACCGCCTTGGGCCTGCAACGAAGGATTGCAAAAAGGATTGCAATGCTTCTGTTTTTTTTGCAATCCTTCGGGTTTTTTTGCAATCCTTTTTTTGCAATCCGGGTTTTTTTTGCAATCCTTCGGGTTTTTTTTGCAATCCTTCGGGTTTTTTTGCAATCCGGGTTTTTTTTGCAATCCTTCGGGTTTTTTTGCAATCCTTCGGGTTTTTTTGCAATCCTTCGTTCAAGGGAGGGGGCTCGGGCGTTCGGGCCGTGCACCGGGTGTCAGGTCGTGGAGCCCGCCTGTGGCCCAGGCCCGCCGCGGCCATGGGGGCCCCTTTTGCGCTCCTTCTCCGTGCACGCCTCGCGGGCGGCACGGCGGGGGGCAGGCGCCCGCGGCCTTCGGGGTCCTCGTGCCTCCCTCGAGCGCGACCGCCTCCGCAGGGGAAGACTTCTCCGGGAAGAGCGGGTCAGCCATCGATCGAGGGAGGAAGAAACAGCCAGACCCCGACCATTGGCGTTCACTGAACGGCCCTGGGCGTCGGTATTAAACAGCCCTGCCCTGTCCGATTCCTTCCTTGGGCGCCTTCCCTAACTGCTTCGCTCGTCGGGGTGCTCATTATGGGGACGGATTTTCTTGCCCTCGATGTTCTGCGTGTGCCAGCCTCGTTGTCAGGGGGAATGGATGCTGAGGACAGCACAACCCACCCCCACCCCCAGCCAGGACCTCAAACCCGATCTGGCGATCCAGGGTGCCGGGAGTGGCGTTCCTGTGGTGCTGTTTTTTGTTCTCAGATTCTGGCGAGCACTTGCACGGATGGGGAGGGGGGGGGCGTGGCGAGGGCCGAAAGGAAATCTGCACTTCACGCAAGCCGCGACTTGCTTGCACGCCTCTCCGGCCCAGCGCTGCTTGGACACGCGGCGGAGAGCGAGCAGGGCGTGCGGGGGGAAGCCGTGCAGGTAAGCTTGTGCCAGCGCCTGAAGAGAAATACGCTCATGCCAGCGCGCCCCAGTCCCCCAAAGTCTCCCGTCGTGGTTTTCGTCTCCCGACGCACGCGGGGCTCCAGCTCGGCTCGCTCTCCAGCGCGCCTGGGCGCCCCGGGCGCGGCCCGTGCGCGCGGCTGGGGGGGCAGGGCCGGCGACGACGTGCTGGGCCAGCCCCGCAGGGCCGCGCCGGCGGCGGAAGCCGACGGAGGGAGAGGCCCCGCGCAGGGCGCTCGGGGCGCCAGAGGGAGGAGGAGGAGGAGGAGGAGGAGGAGGAGGAGGAGGAGGAGGAGGAGGAGGAGGAGGAGGGACGATGGAGACGGTCGGCTGCGCGTAAGAGTGGCCTTTCGCCAGAGTGACCTCTGTGGTGCGGGCCCACATGGGCCACCCCAGCACGGCTTGCGTACGCGCTTGCTTGGGTGTTTGGCCCCCACGCGGCCGCCCGCAGCCGCGCACCAAGGGTCACCTCTGCCCAGCTGGTGCCACTCTTAGTGCAGGGTGACGTGCTCACGCGGGCGGCGCCTGGGATGACGATTAGCAAAACCAGCCCAGGGCCAGGAAGCTAGTTTTGAAACGTCCCCCCCCCCCGCCCTCCTCGGGAGCGCGCCGGGACGGCCGACGGGCCGGACGAAGCCGAAGCGGGGAGCTGGGAGGGGTGGGTGGAAGGAGGAAGGAGGGGTCAATAGCAGCGGGATGCAATCACCACGGCGAACGGATGGGATCTGCAGTTGCCATGAGCCATAAGAGGAGATGGATCATAAGTAGGCGCAGTTGAAGATCAATTAGCTAGGTGTTGTGGTATTTTTTTGAGATCAACGCCCGCACAGCCTCTCACTGTCAGCAGCGACGGCTGGGAAATCGCTGCTGCATCCACCATGCCACTGAGGCAAGGAGGTAAAGCCACGAAGGTGGCAGGATAATATTAGTCAGAAGAACCCGACTCAGCATCCAGGTCCCTCCTTCCCTCACTGCCGCTCCGAGCGGCTTCAAGAAGGCGGAGGGACTTAGAAGCGACGCTGAGCTCTCGGGCCTGACGGGCCTGACGGACCTCCTCCTCCGAGGGGGGGGGGAGGCTCGACCGAGGAAGCAGGGACCGCCTCCTCCTCCACCGAATGGTTCCCAGCTGGGGCCACCACGGCCCTGCTGCACGAGGAAGGCTCCTCGGCCTGAGAACCAAACAGAGCACAGATCTGGTGAGTGTTCACCGTCACATCCCGCTTCCTGGGGTTCGGATGTATTCCACGGCAGAGGTCCCTCCAAGAATACTCAGCATGCCTGGAGGGCCGATCGTTACAAAACTTCCCGAGGCCGTCCACACGTGCACCTGTGCTGTGGTAGCGGCATTTCACGCAAACAAAAAGGTGCGAACCGTCACTGCAGGAGAAAGCCAAAACACGATGTCGCAGTGAAACAAGCACACCTTCATCAAGCTTGCACCTGCCCGTGCATATACCAGGATCAGGGACACCAGACGCCCTGGAACCCAGCAAACAAACACGACAACGCCACACACCAGACCAGGGGGCCCAGTCGTGTCCAGGCTTGTCCCAGGAAAACCTGGGCTTGGGGGCAGGCGGAATGTATACGGCATCAGATAAGTCTAGACGGGGCCACTCTAAAAGAAGCTTGGCCCCCAGTCGACACACTGATTTGGCAATGTCAATCCTCTTGCTGAGATCTTCACTGCCATTAACATCAGTCGCATGAAACGAAAGCGCAGCTTTGGCCGCCGCGTCTGCATCGTTATTGCATTTGCGACAAAACCGTTCAAACTGGTCGATGCCAGCTTCATCTAAATCTTTGTGAGCAGCGACCTTGACAATGTCCTTAATGCACGTGCCTTCTCGAGCATTGGCTTCCATGATTATGCCACTTTACACCCTCTTACCCGAGAGGCGCTCGACAGGAGGCAACTTAGAATGCTTAACCACATTCAAGCAATCTGAGAACAGGGTGGAAGGGTACTTGGCCATATTACCAGCCATGCCACGAGCTAAATATTCTCCAGCCTGCGGGGTCTGAGGGTATTGAGCCCACACAGGCCCCATAACCTCCCCTAAAAGGTCCCCACTGTCGTTGTGCATCGTGATGGCCCACGACGCACGGCTAAGTTCACGAATTATGTGCCGCCTGCAAGACCCGTCGAGAAACAGCGAACCCCAGACAGCACCTTCCTGGGGAGCCTCGAAACCTTCGGGGCCCCCGAGCAGAACACGAAGCCAGCGGAACACCACATGACCTTCGAGGCAGGGCCTCGGAAGGGTATCGGCGGGATGGGCGAAAGCCCCGAAGCAGAAAAGGAGGTCCGAGTAGTCCTCAGCCTCAGTGTCTAGGGCCGCAGCAATGATCCAGTCCTTAGCAAGCTCCGCTCTCTGATCGCACACATGTGGGCATACCCACAGACGGTGGTGCAGCGAATCTCCCGCACCGCAATGGACGCACTTAGAACAAACTTGATACCCACAGGCAATGGCACGATCAGGAGTCCAGATGGCGTTACACGCCAGAGCTCGCACCATGCCTTTTTCACTGGCAGAAAGCTTGCTAGACGCAAGAGCGGCTCGGGGGACATCCAAGCAGAGGCGGCCTCCAGACGACCATTTGCAACCCAAATCCCTTTCCAGAGCTCTGACCATACCTTCCCGACAAAAAAAACACAAAAGAGCAGGGGAGGCCACTCCGAGGGGGATGTGGTACCCTCTGACACCAATAAAGGTCATGAAGTTGTCCAAATGCCACCCTAACCTGACCAGGCTAAGCCTAAGGGCAGAAACAGGACCCCCAACAAGACCCCAACTGATCCTGCTAAGGCCCCAGACGGCATTCCAAGAATCTCTAAGCTCCTTGAGGGCCAGGGAGTGCGGGGAGACCTTAGTCTGAGCAAGCCGTATTTCTTTTCCCCACCTAAGCACAGGCGCGCAAGCCGCCCTCCAGGTGGGATCTCCAGCTAAAATACAGCAGGCAGTGAGACTCCTGCCCTGAGAAAACGGCCGCACAGTCGAGAAGGCTTGTCTCCGCATCAATAACAGGTCTTGGTCGGAAACACCCACAATGTCGGCCCCGTAGGAGCCGCCCGCAAGAGGGCCCGAGGAAAACACCCGAAGAGTTTTTCTCCCAAGGTCACCTGAAAGCCTCTTGAGCCTCTTAGCTCGACGGCACATAGTAGCCAGCCTCGACTTGAGCTTGCTAGCCCGACCAGAGGCACGAATGGACTTGCCCGCCGTGTAGTCCACACCTAAGTTGACAGTCACATCCGCGATCCTGCCTGCCAGACTGCCGAGCTGCTTGCCAACCTCTCTGGCCACCGCCCTATTAGAGGAGACCGTGCACACTTTGGACAGGGCGATACTGCAGCCAAGCATGTCGGTCACAGCCGTGTGCAAGGCCTGCGAGCTGGAGACAATAGAGGCAATAACACGGTGACGAGGGCCCGTCGCAGAAATCCCCGAATCGTCGATGTAAATGTCCAGGTCACATCTGGGGGACAGGGGAATCGAGTCGAACGCGTCGAGGGCAAAGACCCTGATGAGGGTGGTGGCGAAGCTGCAGCCCGCCACCACCCCTCGTTCAACAAAAAAGGGGCCCGTGAGGATGCCACCCAGGGAAAGGAAACGGCCACACCGAAAGGCAAAGATGCAAAGGCGAGCAATCGGGGAGGGAAAACCGTGTCTCTGACATTGGGACATCAACTTGACAAGGTCAATGGTCTCGTAATACTTAAGCATATCATAGAACACACTGCGCGAAACCTCTTTCGACGCTGTGCCATGCTCAGCCCGAACAGACTGCCTCCAAACGACGTCAGCAGCACCCCGATGCCCACCAGCAGCCCAGTACCTACGGGGGTGTTCTTGCTCCCAGGCGAGGGCGAAGGGGCGCCGCAGCTTCCCCCACACCCTGTACCAGGAGCAGAACACCCCTATAGGCCTGTAGCCGCCAGTGGGCTTCGAGAGACGCGCGAGCAGCACGGCAGAAATCTGCTCGGGCAATTCACCGAGCGCTTCCATAACTTCAAACAAGACGGCGAGCGAGTTCAACGCATCATCACACAAGTACTGAAAGTGACGACAACTGAAGCCATCATAGGCAACCGCTGAACCCCTCTTGTATTTCTTGGAGACTTCCCTGATTTCGTCGGCCGAAACTCTCGGCAGAGTCGGACCAAGAGACGGGGGGGCCCTAGAGGCTCCAGATCCCTGGCCCCAAAAGGCGGCAAACTTGAAACCTTCCGAAGCCAAAAGCGCCAGGGGATCAGACACGATGGTGCCATCAGCTGAAAGGGTGGTGGTGGCCTTCCAAGGGGACGGGTCCCTGGTAAACATGTGAACTCTTTTCGCTCCCTCATCCAGGCCAGCGCGAATCCAAGCTTGCCAACTTTGACGGGATCTCTTCTTGGCAGCAGACTGAGCATTGCTGACCGCAACGTCAATTTTGTCCCGAAGAGCCACGTCGTAACACCTACCCCCAAAGAGATCCCGACAAGGCTTGGCGACAGCACGGGCAACCTCATCAAAGAGAGGCCGAAGAGCAGCAGAAACCTCAAAATGGTGCGGAGGCTCCTGTAGCAGCGTCGTCAGCGACTTCGCCTGAGGAGTATCGCCTTGGTTCGAATCCAGGAGCGAAGCTAGGGCCCGATATTGGACGCTGAGCCACCGCACAGCATGATGTTCAGGATCCCGAATAGCATGATCACGACCGACAAGCTTCTTCCAAACAAGCTGAGGGCCCTTGGATCTCGAACCAAGACAGGGGACAGACTGTCCCAAAATCGGCACAAGCTCAGCCTCGGCTTTGTCAGCCCAGGCAGCATAGCAAGGCGAAAGAAGCGACGATGCGCCCCTAGCGTCACCAACAGCAACACAATGGGAGGCCTGGTCAGCAAGCTCACGCACAAGACTCCAGTCAGGGGGTGCAGGACGCGGTCCTATCACAGCCGTGGCAGGGAGAGGAGAGGGCTTCCTGAAGCTGAGACCTTTCAACTTGCCGAACGAAGCATGCAACACAACTTGCACCGGCCTGTGGGGGCTCAAGGTAGTGTCCTGAACGACCTCACAGCTCTTGACCGTTTTACCAAGACCCCCCGAAAACACAAAGTGGTCCAGGGAAGACGGAGGGCCCTCGCCAAAATGAGTGTGCCCCTCGGCCACCACAGGCAGCCCCACCAACTTCTCAGCGAACTTCGAACTGGCTAAAGTGCCTGGATCCATGTTGTAATCCCCTCCAATACAAAACGGAAGAGAAAGGGACGACATACGTTCCCCAATAGTGGCCAGGAGATCGACATTACGCTCAGACAACCCTTCAGAGTGATGGAGATAAACCGAGCAGAGAGCGAAACGATCACCTCGCGGGAGGTGCACTATGCCAGCAGTCGCCCTGCCAACAGCAACCACCGCCCCCCCAGGGGGCTCATGAAGGCCGAGAAAGTCTCTGACAAGGATGCAAGTGCCAGCAGACGTGGAACCAGAAGCGGTACCGTGGGCCGCGGTAAAGATGCCTTTTCCACCCTTGGCGAGCACACCACGCCGAGGCTTGTGAGAGATCTTCCTCCTCTCGCATCCTGTGCTCCTGACACAAGATAATGTGCGCAGGAGTCTTGGCCATGAGCTCCTTCATGGTCGACCATCGGTTGCAATTCACCGTGTGGATGCAAATCTCAAGACTGTCCAGAAGGGCCGAGCAGTGGCCTCCAGAGGCCTCAGGGGAACCCGAGGCGACGAAACTCACCGAAGGATCCGAGGGGCCGCTGAAAAACTCAACAGGACTGCTCGGCTGCAGGTCAACGAGCACTGGATATTCATCACACGGGTTGGCAAACCCGAAAAAATGCGCCTCGCAAAAGGCAGCACTGTGAACAGCACGTGCAAAGCTGGCGATGCCAGAGGCAAGAACTCGCTTGGCCCTCCAAAGGGTGTGCTTGACGGCACCACTGAGCGACGAGTGCGATCTCTTAAAGGCAGACGGTCGCTTCACATGGGGAGGGGTCCAGCGGGAACGCCGAAAGGCAAAAGAGCTGAGACTGCACACTGAGGCCGAGCAAGATGGTGCCCTGGTGGCGCCAAGCTCACCAGTCCCGAAAACGGGTGCCCCCAGAGGCTGGGGGAGCGTCCTAGCCAAAGATTCCAAGCTGCTTCGAGCAAAAGGTGGGTACTGCTCGAGGGATCCTCCAGTCTTAACGAACGTTCCCTGGAGGTTCCCACGGCAAGACGGCATGTCCAGACAACCCCAGAAAAAATCCAGGGATCCAGGATGCAGCTCAGGAGGAACGGAGGCCTCGAGGTCCACGGCTCCGAAAGAAAAAGACTGCCCTACTCCGTCAGCAGCAGGCTGAAGGTACCCACGAGGGCGAGCGTCGACTGCAGCTTCAGCGGGTGCGGGCTCTGCTTGCCAGCCTGGGCAACTCTCGTCTCCGCCCCAAGGTGCAAGGCCGAGGCCCAGAGCATTAAAGTCCCCTGCCGAGGGGAACGGAGAGAACATGTGCCAGGCTGGGCAAGTGAGCGTGCCGCTGGGTTGAACGTGTTCACGATGAAGGCCCCCCTGCTGAAGCTCACGCGGCAGCAGGGGGAGGGTCTTGTTCAGGCTGCCCATGCTGAATGATCTTGGCGGCCCGCTGGCGTAGAGCAGCAGAAGCGGTAGCTTCAGCATCCACCTCCGTAGGCTGCGCTGCTGCTGCCGCAGGACCAGTGGTAGAATCGGCTGCAGCTGCCTCAGCACCACCACCTAGGTGTTGTGGTAGGAATTGGCATATGACTAGAGCGGCAGTGGTAAGATGACGAACTGCGGTTGGGCAGTGTCAGGTGATGGCGTAGAAGCTCCAGTCGGAGTTTTACATTCCAGATTGATCTGTAGCAGGTGCTGCAGTGACAGCTGTAAGAGGCGCTGGCAGAGATCTCCAATGGGAACCGTAGTCGGATGTGGCAATAATAAGTTCAGGAGGAGCTGGTGAGTATAGGTAATTTCAGGAGCTGCACTCGGGCATGCATCTTGTTGAGTACATCTGCGTTTTGTTGTAAAACGAAACTGTTGTTACAATGTGGACCCCACACAATTGATGGCAAGAGTCGTTCGCTATCTTTCAAATCGTCCCCCCTTCATGTTTTGTTTATAGTCATCTTGCAGCACGTGCAGCCGAGACGGGTGCCCACGGCAAGCTGGGACAGGGGGAACGCCGACTTCCACGTCTGGTTGTGCTCCTGTTCAGGGGACCCTGGGCTCCGTAGACAGGGGGATCCGGGGCGCCGTCAGCCCAGGCCTCCCAGATGGGGTCCGATCAAATGGGGTCGGAGGATCGCGCCGCATCGCCAATGCGGCTCGAGGCTCGATGTGGAGCCGGATTTTCTCCACCCCGACGTTGCCGATGCATCGCGGACGTCGCCGATGCATCGCCGATGCGGCGCGATCTTCCAACCCCATTTAGTCGGCCCCCATCTGGGAGGCCATTGATAAGCTCGGACCAGCAGAAGACCACCCTAGACGTGCTCGCGTCGTAGGAAGAATCGCGGCGGAGGGTTTCTGGCCGCGTTTTGCCTCCAGGGGGCTTCGCCAGGCCTCCGATGCCCCCGCTTTGAGAGGGTCAACGCGTCGGATGTCTGGGACTGCTGCAGGTCCTTCCTCGCCCTCTCTCCCTATTCCTCCCTGGCGTCTTCCTCTGCCCAGTCGTCTTCTGCTTCTCGTCCGCCCCCGCTGGCGGCGGCAAAGGAGCCCGGGCGGGGAGGGCAGCACCACGTGGATGGCACCCCAGTGCCGGCAGCGGTCGAGCATCGGGGGATCGCCGCGGACGGACGCGCCTTCGCCTCAGTTGGTCGTCGTCGTCCTCCTCCTCCTCCTCCTCCTCCTCCTCCTCCTCCTCCCTCCTCCCTCGCTTCTCTCCTCTCTCGTTGCCTCTCCTCGCCTTCCCACCTCAACGCCCAAGCCGATCGTCGGTGCCGGCGTTCGCCGTTCATCATGGCCCTGGGCCGGGTGGGGGCCACACTGGGGGTGCCATCTTGGGCGCTTGTGCGGCGAGACCGCGAAGGCGGTCGTGCGGAGCATGTGCGAAGCCTCGGGGAGTTCATTGGCTTGGGCTTGCTGGGCTGGCGCCGACGGCCGCGAGACGACCCGAGGAGGCCCCCGACTCGAGAGGGCGGCCCGCGGAGGCCCTCTTCGGGCACGTGGGGAGTGCGGATGCCCAGTCGCGCACCCGAGGCCTCTGCAGGGACAGCGCGGGGGGGCTCGGGCTGAGAGGGGAGCGTTTCGACCCCTATCGGCGGCCCATCGCCTATCCACCTGCGGTGTACGGCCGGTTCAATGTCGGCGTTTCCCCGCCTGGGCCGCGTCCCTCTTCTGCATCCTCCCTCACCTCTATGAGGCTACGTTGGAAGCCCGAGAGGCTCCCAAGAGTTCCGTCAGTTCGGGTCTGCGTGCTTCGATGAAGGGCACGAGGACATTTTGTGCAGCGTCACAGCACGATGGCGGATGACGGGAAGCGTCTGCGAGGTACAAGAAGCGAATTGGACGTTGTGGCTGGATCTGCATCAGATCTACGAATCTCTTACACATAGATTGTGGCGGGCTGCGCAGGTTTTTCTCATTGGCGGATGACGGGAAGCGTTTTCGAGGTACTCGAAGCGAACTGGACGTTGTGGCTGAATCTGCATCATCTCTAATTACCTTGGCGACGTACCCAACCCTTGCGCAATGCGGAACAGGAGTAGCTTTGGAGATTTTGCGAAAAGGCGGCGACGTGACATGGACGCATATACTTCTGCGAGCGGCATTCGGAAGATGCGCAGGCCCCCAATCAAGGAAAAAACGATGAGTAACTAAGTGAAGCCCTGAGCCACTAAGGAAGACGCAGGGTCCAAAAGGAGACTGTGCGCAAGGGGGTTGAAACTTCGGCGGGGCAGCAACAACATGACATGGCCCCCAGGGACGGCGAGGTCCCGCTCAGGTCCGCGCAGTGCTTCACTCCGGTGGACCCTCCAGCACCCTTCGAAAGTGGCGAGCCCGCCAGCAGCCCTTGAAAGTGGCGACAGTTCGGCAGATCGCAGCCCCCCAAGGACGGCGAGGTCTCGCTCAGGTCTGCGAAGTGTTTCATTCCGCTGGACCCGCCAGCAGCTCCCGAAAGCGGCAGCAGCGTCGCAGATCGCAGCCCCCCAGGGACGGCGAGATCTCGCTCAGGTCTGCGAGGTGCCTCACTCCGCAGGACCCACCAGCAGCTTTCGAAAGTAGCGACAGTTTGGCAGATCGCAGCCCCCCAGGGACGGCGAGGTCTCGCTCAGGTCTGCGCGGTGCCTCGCTCTGCTGGACCCTGGGCCCACCAGCAGCCCTCGAAAGTGGCGACAGTTTCGCAGATCGCAGCCCCCAGGGACGGCGAGGTCTCGCTCAGGTCTGCGAAGTGCCTCACTCCGCTGGGCCCGCCAGCAGCCCTCGAAAGCAACGGCAGCGTCGCAGATCGCAGCCCCCCAGGGACGGCGAGGTCTCGCTCAGGTCTGCGCGGTGCCTCGCCTTGCTGGACCCACCAGCAGCCTTCGAAAGTGGCGACAGTTTGGCAGATCGCAGCCCCCCAGGGACGGCGAGGTCTCGCTCAGGTCTGCGCGGTGCCTCACTCTGCTGGACCCACCAGCAGCCCTCGAAAGCGGCGACAGCTTCTCAGATCGCAGCCCCCCAGGGACGGCGAGGTCTCGCTCAGGTCTGCGCGGTGCCTCACTCCGCTGGACCCGCCAGCAGCCCTCGAACGCGGCGTCAGTTTCGCAGATCGCAGCCCCCCAGGGACGGCGAGGTCTCGCTCGGGTCTGCGAGATGCCTGACTCCGCGGGGCCCACCAGCAACCTTTGAGAGCGGCGCAGACCGCAGCCCCCCAGGGAAGGCGAGGTCTCGCTCGGGTCTGCGCGGTGCCTCATTGCGCTGGACCCGCCAGCAGTTCTCGAAAGGGGCGACAATTTCGAAGATCGCAGCCCCCCAGGGAAGGCGATGTCTTGCTCATGTCTGCGCTTTGCCCCACTTCGCGGGACCCACCAGCAGCCTTCGAAAGCGGCGGCAGCGTCGCAGATCGCAGCCCCCCAGGGGCGGCGAGGTCTCGCTCAGGTCTGCACGGTGCCTCACTCCGCTGGGCCCGCCAGCAGCCCTTGAAAGTGGCGACAGCGTCGCAGATCGCAGCCCCCCCCCCCCCCCCAGGGACGACGAGACGATGTCTCGCGGGAGACAGGGGGCGGGGGGCAGGAGGCGAGGGGGGGGCAGGAAGGACGCTCGAGCACTGCTCTATTCGAAACGAAAATCCAACGAAGGAGGATTGGGAATCACGGTCTCACTAGTAGAGAGCGGCGGATCGCACGGCATTTTTCGGTAGCGGGCGACGGGGAGCGCGCTCAGATTCGAAGAGTCGCGCGATGGACGCGGGCTTTAGCCCGGAGGGGAATTATTTATCAAGTGAGGGGAGCCTGAGGGGGGGAGGGCTCGGGGCTCCAGCTTTGTTAAGACCTGGCGCATGACGGGAAACGCGCTTAGACTCGAAGAGTCGCGCGATGGACGTTGCTTCTAGCCCAGGGGGGGGGAATGTCGTCAACTGGAGGGGGGTCTGAGGGGGGAAAGGCTCGGGGCACCTCCGTGGTCAGACCCTAGCGAATGACGGGATTCGCGCATGGACTCGAAGAGTCGCGCGATGGACGCCGGTTCAGGCCCAGAGGGAAATAGGATTAACTGGGGGAGTCTGAGGGGCGAAGGGCCCGGGGCACCTCCGCGGTCAGACCCTGGCGGATAACGGAAAGCGCGCTGAGAAGGCCCTGGTTCGAGCGATTCTGGCGTCGTTTCTCGTGTCTGCGGGGTCGCGAGCCCCCGCGCAGCATGATCATCAGTCGATGGCGGGACATGCCATGTTTCGTTTTTCTCCTGCGCGCCATCGCTAGCCGAAGTTCGCTACGCTGGAGGGCCGAGCGTTCGGTGGCGGCACAACCACCATGGAGCCCCGCGTCGCAAGGTGACTACTATGACGGGAGAGAGCCAGTGCACAGCATGTGGAGCTATCGCCGCGCCCACCGCGCTATGCTCGCCAGAGGGCGAGGGCGGCCTGAGGTCGACCTTCATGTAGGCCAGGACGTTGCAGCACACTCCAGCGTTGTGGTAACCTCAGACGGCGACGCAACTTACTCGCCTGAAGCTCGGATCTGGGATCGCCCCGACTACATTATCACGCTTTCCCCACGGCTAGAGTCCACGCGGATTGCTCCACGGTGGGCCGGGGCAACTGGTGGGCAGCCATGCAGTCTGCTAAGGAGCGTGCAGCGGCGGTCCTTGCAGGCAAAGGTGCCAGCAAAGTAGCGGACCCACCGCGTGGGTAGCCCAGTGCCCGACCCTCGGGCCAGACGGGTGCGCTTCTTGAACCGCCCGACCTACCGCTACATCGAATGCACAGCGTCCTGGGCCTCGACACCACCTATCGCGCGATCAACGCCAACCGCCCGAAGAAGAGGCTCAGTCGGTTCGGGAGAATGAGACGCCCAAGTGCACCGATTGTCCGCCAGCTACTGCAAGGGGCAGATCCAGCAGGCGGGGCGTCGGCAGGGACCTCGACAACAACGACGCCATCCTCTGCGCCCAGGAGACGGCCGCCCCGCGAGAGTGCACCCGCACCAGCCCATGAACGGGAGGTGCGTCGCCAGGCACGGAGCTGGATCCGCGGCGCGAGGGGCGGGGCCCAACCAGATGACGAGGTTGAGTGGAAAGACTGGCGAGGCCTACCTCGCAGTGGAGTTCCAGCATCTGCGTTGTCAATGGGCGCCAGCAGCTCGGGGTCAAACTGCTGAACCACTTGCGCGTGAGATTTGTGGCCGCGCGTGGCGCGAGGGCGCCAGCCGGAGGGCTTTACTACGATGGCTTGACGCGCTCTCGCCTGCAGCACGGAGCGCTGCATGCGGCATGCACCAGCAAGATCAGGATCAACTGCGGAGCTGGCTCGCCAATCCGAAATGGGCAGGACCAGCGCCACCCGCAGAGAAGCCTCAACGTCCACGCTGGCAGCCGCGTCCGCGCTGGCACTCGGGGGCGACGGTGCCCGGCGCCTGCGACGCCGCCGCGGAGAACGTGGCCGAGAGCATTTTGCTGCAGGTCCCTGCGGCCCCCCCGGGCGGCGCCCGCTGCCAGCGCGGCCCTGGTGCCCGAGAGCAACGCCAAGACGAAGCTGGGCATGGACCGCGCGGCGGAGTCCTACAACTCCGAAGGCGAGACCGCCAGGGCGGCAGCCGCGGAGGCGGGCGAGGCGCGCACGGGGGCACCCGCAGGGCAGGCGCCCCGACGCCCTGCCCCGAACGGACCTGCACCACCTACAGTTGAGGGCACGGAGCCGCCCTGAAGGAGGACAAGACCGAGAACGACCTACAGCAGGTCCAGATGGCCTCGAAGGCGGTAACCACTGCTGGCGAGATGGCCCCCTTAATGCACGCGTGCCAAGCGAAGCGCTGCTTCGTGGTAGAGTGCCATGACAGCGCGAAGGGCGGCAGGGTTCGCTGGACCTCGCTGGACCGGAGCGACTGACCGTCACCGCGTGCTGATCGCGTCCATCCCACAACCTTGTGGGGCGTTGAAGTGGCAGGAGCTTGCGGGACTTATGATCGACGTCGATCATGCTCCTCGCACCACGCCGTGAGCTCAAGGAAGTGAAGTAGTAGACTGGGATGCTGGGTTTACTTCAGGTGAGTCCACCAGCTTGCATGCACCTGTGCTCACTTCTTCAGTAAGCCGGCTGCAGGCGCCTGGTTTAGTTTGTTGTGTCCGACGCTTGTGCCTCTTCGTCCGTCCCCCTTCCTTCTCGGCCCGATGCGTTGGTGACTTTGAGTTTGGCTCGGCCCGCAGCCCTGCCCTTGTATAGCCTGGGGCGTTGCCGACTTCGCATTGCTGGTGAGGGCGGCTCCCGCTACGCTGCACTATGATTATCCTGCACAGTTGCGCCGTTTGAAAATCACTGCTCGCCGCCAGCCCGAGGCCAGAGGGTCGCGCGCTGGTGCGCGGGTTTCCCACCAGTGGGTGGTAAGCATCGGATGTTGCGTCCGTGGACGCGCACACGCGCGGGCCGACCTTGCGGTTGGCATCGCCGCTTGGATCCTCCCCCCATCGCTCATCATCGTCAATGTGCCTTCAGCTCTCCCTACAGCTTGCATCAGCATCCTCAACACTAAAATCACGGGCACCATCATCAGCAGCAGCATCAGCAACATCACCATCCTCACCATGATCACCACCGTCATCATTATCGCCATTGCCACCAGCACCAGCATCATCAGAGCATCACCACCACCACCATCCCTTTCATCATCATCAAGAGCATCATCATCACATCGTCATCGTCATCACCAGCATCATCAGCATCGTCGTCATCATCGTCGCCATCACCATCATCATCTTCAGCATTAATCAGACTCCCCAGCATCATCCTGCCATCCTCATCCCCAACTTTGCCCATTCGTCCCGACCCTTGGCCCAGGGCTGGTTTTTCATCCCGTGCCGTTCTGACGCCCCCGGGCCCAGCGAGGCTCCCAGCGGCCGAAGACAGCCAAACATTTGTTGTCATAAGTTGGTTCACGACGCCAGCATACCTGGGCCCTCTCATCCCCGTCCATCCTTCCCGCCTTTTTCGGACAGAATCCCTCCCGCAAGGGGGGGGAGGAGCAGGACCAGTGTAAATTCAAGGCGTTTCAACGATGTTGCCATAAGCCCTCCTTCCAAATTCCCTCTTCCGAGGCCCCTACACGAATTTATTTCCACTACTGGAAATGCCCCATGAGAAGACAACCGTCTGGAAATTCTCAATCGTTCCACAACACCACTTCTTCGACTTGAACGCCGCCAATGGGCTGTCCTGTTGCGTCCCGACGATCCTGCATGTTTCCAGGTGCGGATGTGGCGTCCCTCCCGCCTTCCGCCGCCGCCGCGGTGCGCCGACCTGCGGCCCCCTGCCGACCTCGAAGCGTCGAGGCCAGGCCGCGCCACTGCCGACCACCGCTGCGCGGCTTCCGCGCGACGGCGGAAGCGAAGCCGCCGCACGGCGCCAGCCGGCGGCGGCAGCGGCGACGTGCGGCGGCGGCGCCGTGCGACGGCGGCGACGACGCCGCGCAGTGCCCGCCAGCGGGCGTGGCGCCCGCCAGCGGCGGCGGCGGCGGCGTCGTGCGGCTGGCCGGCCGGCGGCGGGGAGGGCCTGCAGCGGCCGCCGACGCGGCGGGGCTGCAGCGGACGCAGGCCGGCGGCCCAGCCTCTCGGGCGGCCGGGCCGCGGAGGGGGGCCCGGCCTCGGGCCCCATTCGGGGAAGGGCGGGGTGCAGTCATCGGGCCCCGCTTGGGGGCACGGCGGGGTGCAGTCATCGTGGCCAGGTCGAGTAGGCGGGAAGGCGGGCCCAGGCGGCCAGGTCGAGGAAGGGCGGGGTGCAGTCATCGGACGGGGCTGAGACGAGGATAGATCCGATCCAGAGCGTTCCGGAGCGCTCGCGGAGCGTCCCGGAACCCTCTGGGAAGGCCGCTGCGCGCCCGAGGTATCCTCCAGAGCCGCCCGATCTCAGGGATTCCCGATGTATCCTCACCCCGATGTTATTCCCTACCTAGGCTCTGCCTAGAAGAGTTCTTACTCTCTTTGCTTAAAGGGGCGGGCAGTGGAACTCGCCCCGGGCGGTTCCCCCGGTCCCCTGGGAGCGGTGCCCCCAGTCCCCTGGGAGTTTTAGCTTTAGCTTTAGCTTTAGCTTTAGCTTTAGCTTTAGCTTAGCTTTAGCTTAGCTTGAGCTTAGCTTGAGCTTAGCTTTAGCTTAGCCTTAGCTTAGCTTTAGCTTAGCTTTAGCTCAGCTTTAGCTTAGCTTGAGCTTAGCTTTAGCTTAGCTTTAACTTAGCTTTAGCTTAGCTTTACTGTTACTACTCATGCTGCTTTCCTAGGGGCTCCAACTCCTAGGTAGGGTCGCACTGGGATAATCCTCGTCTTGGCTTCGTCTCAGTAGGGTGCAGACAAGACGCTGAGTAACTCTGAGTAGGAATCACTTCGGGCTCAGGAGGGGCTCGGATTGCCGGGCCGTTCCTGAAATCGGGGTCGTTGAGCCTTGTTGTAGACGGAGGGCATGGCCGTGTGAGCGACGGAAGCAGGCGGGGTCGGCTTCGCGGACGTTCGCGCGTCAGCTTCCCGTGTGAGGTCGCGCGTGGGCGCACGCGATGTGCCACCTTGGCGGCCCGCGTAAGCCGTGGAGTAAGCTCGTGACGTCATCGCGCGCAAGACCCATCATGTGGGGCGACAATGAAAAGAACTCGCCTTCGAGGTATCGAGGGATTGAGATTTTGGCGTATCCTCCCCCTGCGTCGTCTCCGCCAGCGGGCGCCGGCGGAACGCGGACAGCGGAAAGCGGCGAAATGAAACGATGTTGCCCCAAGATGTGGTCAGTTTTTGTTGATTCAATGTTTCTGGAGCGGGCCACGTGCTTGTGTCTCAGACCTCCCAAGTAGATGGGGTCGGAGGATCACACCGCATCGCCAGTGCATCGGCGATGCGGTTTGATGTGGGGCCCGATCTTCTCCACGCCGACGTCGCCGATGCATCCGCGATGCATCCGTGATATGGCGCGTTCCTTCGACCCCATCTATTTGAACCCCATTTGGCAGGCCCCCACGTGTGAATTCCCGCCTTATTGTCCTCCCATCTACGGCCTCTGGAGAGCCGTTTTCAGGCACCGGGGCTAGCAGAACTAGATCTTGGGCGCAGGGAGCTGCCCCCGGGCAGGGGGGTCGGGACCTCCCCAGGGGCCCTGGGCCGAAGCCGAAATGTCCCCGACGTCGGAAGTTCCGGCCTCTTGCCCGCCCGGCCCCGGCTCGGAGGATCGAGGGAACGGGGCGGGGGATCGCGAGAGGAGAGAGGAGAGGTGCAGTCTAGAGGTGCGCTCGCGCCATATGGGGCGTTCCAGCAGGGGCCATTCGAGGATCGAAGGAGTTGACATCTCTCCCTCGGCGGATGGCGGCGGAAGGTCGGCGGAAGCTGGCGGAAGTAGAATGAGGCCGCCTCTGTCGGCGGAAGCCAGCGGAAGCTCGGCCGAAGCGGGCGGAAGCAAAAGTCGATCTCCCGAGAGATGACAACATGCTTAGGTTCATGGTTTCCAGAATCGGTCATATGTGACAGCCTAGCATACACTGCGCTTCGTTGATTATCAAACCAATAGGACCAAACAAAAACAAGCCAAGCATACAAAGCGCCTCGTGGCACCAAGGGCGCCAAAAACTGTGCATGTTCCTTGTTTCGGGGGAGCGTAAGACTCGAGTAAGCTGGAACTCGGGTTTGCCGAACTTTTTTGACGAGCGCTCTTGGATTTTGACGGTCCACTTTTCAAGTGATGTCTGCAGCGGGAGCCCGCGTCAAATTTCACATTTGGTCTCGTCAGGCCAACCCGAGTCCCCCGTACCCGAGTCTTACGTCTCCCAGATTGTTGTTTGGTCTTGTTGGTTTGGGACATCAGCGAACAAATGTGTATGTTTGTGTTTTGTGTCTTGTTCCCAACCATCCTGTGGTTCCTGGGTCCCCGTTTTGAAGAGACAGCGCCCCGCGTAACTCCCACCTCATCCTCCAGCTCCTCGTCCCTCCTCCCATCCCTGCCTTCGCCCTCCGCATGTTCCTGTTTCGGCCCAGCCTTCACGCGTTTCGTGGCCCCAAAGGGAGCTCCAACGAAGGCTCCAGTGGCTGCGTTCGCGTGCGTCCACTGCACCCGTGGCACACGCTCCGTGACCCCATAAGGGAGCTCTATCGACGGCCCCAGCGGCTGCGTTCGCATGCGCCCACGGCGCCCATTTTGGCACACCCCTGCACACGCTTCGTGGCCACATGGGGAGCTCCACCGACGGCTCCAGTGAGTGCGTTCGCACGCACCCACCGCCCCCATTTTGGCACAGCACCCCTCACGTGTTCCGTGGCCCCATAGGGAGCTCGCGGCTGCGTTCCCGTGGAGCTCCACCGACGGCCCCAGTGACTTCGTTCGCACGCGCCCGCCGCACCCATGTTGGCACACCCCTTCACACGCTTCGCGGCCCTGTAAGGAGCTCCACCAGGGCCCCCAATGGCTACGATCGCATACGCCCGCCGCGCCCATGTTGGCGCACCCCTCACATCCGTCGTGGCCCCGTAGGGAGCTCCACCGACGGCTCAACTCGCTCTGTTCCCATGCACCCACCGCAGTCATTTTGGCACGCCCCGCGCACGTTTCGTTGTACGCACCGCATGCGGAATAGTTCCTTGTAGGGCGACGAAGCGTGTGAAGAGTGTGCCAGCATAACACGGTGGGCGCATGCGAACTCTGCCGCTGGGGACGTCGGTGGGGCTCCCTATGGGGCCGCGAAACGTGTGAGCGGTGCACCAAAGTGGGCGCGGCGGGCGCATGCGAACGCAGCCATTGGGGACGCCGGTGGAGCTCCCTATGGGGCCGCGAAGCGTGTGAAGGGGTGTACAACATTGGGGGCGGTGGGCGCATGCGAACGTAGCCGCTAAAGCCGTGGGCGGAGCTCCCTGCGGGGCCACGGTACGTGTGAGGGGTGTGCCAACGCGGGCGCGGTGGGCGCATGGGCACGCAGCCCACGAAGCCGTCGGTGGAGTTCCTTGTGAAGCCGCGACACGTGTGACGCTGTGTCAAAATGAGCGCGGCGGGCGCATGTGAAAGCAGCCATTGGGGCCGCCTGTGGAGCTCCCTGTGGGGCCACAAAGCGTGTGAGCGGTGCACCAAAATGGGCGCGGCGGGCGCATGCCAACGCAGCCATTGGGCACGCCGGTGGAGCTCTCCTTATGGTCCCGCGAAGCGTGTGAAGGGGTGTGCCAACATGGGTGCGACGGGCGCGCGCGAACGAAGCCACTGGGGCCGTCGGTGGAGCCCCCTATGGGGCCACGAAACGTATGAGGTGTGCGCCAGAGTGGGTGCGAAAGCTGCATGGGCAAGCAGCCACTGGGGCCGTCAGTAGGGCTGCCCATGTGGCCACGGAGCACGTGAGGCGTGGTGTGCAAAATGGGGGCGGTGGGCGCGTGCGAACGCATTCACTGGGGCCGTCAGTGGGGTTTCCCATGTGGCCACGAAGCGTGTGCAGGGGTGTGTCAAAAATGGGTGCGGTGGGCGCATGCGAACGCAGCCATTGGGGCCGCCGGTGGCGCTCCCTGTGGGGCCACGAAACGTGTAACGGGTGTGCCAAAATGGGTGCGGTGCGTGCGTGGAACGCAGCGATTGGGGGCGCCGGTGGAGCTCCGTATGGGGCCGCGAAGCGTGTGAAGGGGTGTGCCAAAAATGGGTGTGGTGGGCGCGTGCGAACGAAGCCACTGGGGCCGTCGGTGGAGCTCCTTATGGGGCCACGAAACGTACGAGGTGTGCGCCAGAATATGTGCGGTAGGTGGTGCATGGGATCGCAGCCACTGGGGCCGTCGGTGGGGTCCCTGTGGGGCCATGGAACACGTGAGGAGGGGAATGTCAACACGGGTGCGGTGGACGCATGCGAACGCAGCCACTTGGGCCGTCGGTGGAGCTCCCTTTGGGGCCACGAAACGTGTGACAGGCGTGCCAAAATGGGCGCGGTGGGCGCATGCGAGCGCAGCGATTGGGGGCGCCGGTGGAGCTCCGTATGGGGCCGCGAAGCGTGTGAAGGGGTGTGCCAAAAATGGGTGCGGTGGGCGCGTGCGAACGAAGCCACTGGGGCCGTCGGTGGAGCTTCTTATGGGGCCACGAAACGTACGAGGTGTGCGCCAGAATATGTGCGGTAGGTGGTGCATGGGATCGCAGCCACTGGGGCCGTCGGTGGGGTCCCTATGGGGCCATGGAACACGTGAGAAGGGGAGTGTCAACATGGGTGCGGTGGACGCATGCGAACGCAGCCACTGGGGCCTTCGGTGGAGCTCCCTGTGGGGCCACGAAAAGTGTGACGGGCGTGCCAGATGGGTGCGGTGGGCGCATGCGAACGCAGGCATTGGGGCCGTCGGCGGTGCTCCCTGTGGGGCCGCGGAACGTTTGAGGGGTGTGCCAAACTGGGTGCTGTGGAGGCATGCGGACGCAGCCACTGGGGCCGCCGGTGAAGCTCCTTTCGGGGCCACGAAGCGTGTGAGGGATGCACCAACATAGGTGCGGTGGGCGCATGCGAACGCCAGCATTTGGGTCTTCGGTGGCTCCCTGCTGGGTCACGAAGCGTGTGAGCGGTGTGCCGAAATTGTTGACTGGTGCGGAAGGCAGAGGCAGGGAAGGGAGGAAGGAGGCGGGGCAGCGGGAGGAGGTGGGCGGGGCGCGGGGCGCTGCCCCTTCAAAACGAAGCCCCAACATCACAGGATGGTTGGGACAAATCAGCATTCATAGTGCTTCGTTGATTCCCAAATCAACAGACTCAACAAACAATAACAGCATTATACACAGCGTCTCGTGGCACCGGGGGCCCGCGCCTGAAACATCTTCCCGCCGACGCAAACATCGGAGGAGGAGGAGGGGGAGGATGAGTCGGAGGAAGAGCAGGAGCAGGGGGTGATGAGGAGAAACAGGAAGACGAGGAGAAAGAGGAAGAGGAGGAGGAAGGGAGGAAAGGGGAGGAGAGGAGGAGGAAAGGAGAAGGAGGAGGAGTAAGAGGAAGAGGACGAGGAGCAGGAAGAGGAAGAGGAAGAGGAGGATGAAATCATCGGCACTTGATGTCTGCGCTTGTTCGGGCCAGGCGGATGTTGACGAACGTAGAAATTCGCGCCCAAGAGAGAGGTCAGCATTGCCGTTTCCAGGGGTCCCTCCTCCGGCCAGCATGCGGCAGCATGCCTTTTCCAGCGTGCGGCCCGCCTGCTGCTTGGCATTCTGGTGCTCCGTGCGTGCACCCAGCGCCTGGCCCCCGCACGCCCTGCGTGCGCCTGCGGTGGCCTGGCGCGCGGTGCCGTGCCGTGCGCCTTCTGCTGGGCAGCCGCACGTTCTCTGCGCAGCCCGACGGCTCAAGCTGGGGCTCGAGGGGCTCGTTCTGCCCGTCCCACGGCAGAGTTTTCGCTCCCGTCCAGCTTGGCGGGGCGGGCTGGCGCCATCATGGCAGGCGTAATGGCGTCGGATGCCGCGACGGAGCCGCTTCTGGCGCGCGACTCGGCCGAGGTGGCCTCGGAGCCAGCGACAGCTCGAAGCCTGCCAGGCGCGAACAGCGGTACGCCCGCCGAGGCCAAGGCGGTGACGAGGTGGTTGCTCGAAGCGCAGGAGGACATTGTGGTGCAGGCTCTCCGCGAGGTCGGCCGTAACAAGGGTTACCTGATTATGAAGGTAGCCGAAAAGTTGGGCGTCGATTCGGACGACGGTGCCGAGTCCATCGAGGATGCCGTGCCTGATCCGCCCGACTTGAGCTCACGAGCGAGGCAAGACTCGACCATATCCACCACATCCAGGGCCAGCAGGAGCCCCATCAGGGGTTACAGGGGGGCGGAGCACGTGAGGCGCGATGGCTCGCTGCACGGGAGTCTGCATTCTCCGGTGGTTCTGTTCGCCTCACAGTCGTATTTCTGCAACGAGGACGACGACGTGCTACATCTGGACGTGCTTCGCATCGGGGATTGTACCTACAGGTCGGAGGTGGACTACTTCACCAGGGATTTGACTGCCAAGGCCAACGTCAAGTATGTGCCCGCTGCAGGGCGGCTGGCTTTCGCGCCTGGGCAGACCCACTACAGCCTCACAGTCCAGCTCATCGCGGACGACGACTGGGCGCCGTTGCAGGACTTCGAAATGGAGCTCGTCGTGGATGGTTCCATAAATGCATGCATGGAGTTTGGGCGCACGACGACTGTGAGGGTGATTGACAAGGACGTCTTCCCGTCGTACAAGTACCAAGCTGAGATCGAGAAGAACGGCGCCTTGGACGTGGACAACACTTCCATCATGATGGAGTACTTCAAGCTGAACCTTTCGCAGTCGAACGTGTGCTTCGCGACCATGAAGATGCTGATGGTCGAGCAATTTCGCAATTTGATATTCGTCGTCGGGCTGTTCGCCCAAGTGTTCCTGCTTGACTACGTGCTCGTTGACGAGTCCGAAGATCACCTCGAAAGCAGCGGATTCGAATGGCTGCTCTGCGTGGTCGCGTGGCAGATCGTGTCCTTCGCATGGCTGCACTTCTGCGACTACCGCAGCATCTCCTGGGGGACGGCGGGCATGTCGCGGTTAATCTCCAGCTGCTTTCGGCGAGCCCGGCCTCGAAGAGCAAACACCGCAGGTAATGTTTCGGAGGTCCGCGCGGATTTCCTGGATCGGCGGTGGGCCCCACCGGCGGCGCCTTCGTCGCCGCCGGCGAGCTCCGCACGCCAGAAAAGGGGGCCCAGCGCAGATCGAAGAAATCCGCGCGCATCTGAGAAAGTTTAAAACGCAGTTTGTCCTTTTATCAGGAGGAAAAGAAACACACAGACACAATTAATCATCGATTCCCCAGAAAATATGGCAAAATATGGGAAGTGGGGGGGAAGACAGAAACCCAGAAAATATGGGAAAATATGGGGAATCTGTTTATTTGTGTATTTATTTGTGTGTCCTGGGGCCCCTTCATTTTCACCGTTCCAGTCCAGCACTCGGGGTGGCAACTGTTCGAGGCCCCGGGTGGTGGCTTCTCGAGGAGCCCACAGAAGAGCCGTGAAAGTGTGACGCGTCGTGCAGTCCGAGGCTTTTGGAGAGCCGCATCCTGGGACGCGGTCTTCCGCATCGTGTCGGGGTGCCTCTCGTCGTGTTCGTCGTCGTCTTGCTCCCAGTATTCTTCTGTCCTTTCTCGGGGCCTCTTTGGGGCCCCTTGGGGGCGTCTTGGGGGCCTCTCGGAGGCTCTTGGGGGCTCTTGAGGTTCCCTTGGGCCGTCTTGGGAAGCTCTTGGGCAGGCTGGCGCATCCGGGGTTCGTCTTGGAGGTTTTTGGGGGTGTCCTTTGGGCCATCGTGCAGGCCTCTTGGGCAAACTTTGCAGTCTCTCGGTTTCTCTCGCGGGCCTCTTGGGCAGTCGTGGAGCCATGCTGGAGTCATCTTCGGGCCGTCTTGGATGAATGGCAGACCGAGAAGGTGGGGCCTCGGATAATATTTCAGGGGCATCGTGGGGGTTCTCTTGGAGCCATCCCGGGCCATCTTGGGGGCCCTGCCCGGTCCATCCTGAAAACTGGAAAAACACAGACCGTGGCCGCTCTCCGGAGAGTTCCAAAGAGGCGCCAAGGCTCGGGTCGGGCGAAAGGGGGGGATTGGGAAAGGGGGGGTTACGAAATTTGCTGCATGCAGCTGGTTTCGGCCTCACCGAGGGGCCCATTCCTCGATACATAGCCGCCTCCAGCGCCGGGAGGCGCCGGGAAAATCAGCTACGTGAGCTGATTCTCAAACCCCCCCTTTGCTATCCCCCCCTTTCGCCCGACCCGAAAGGCGCCCAGGAACCCTCGGGAGGGGGGCCATACACGCGAGTAAGTGTGACGAGGGGCGGGGGGCTTAGAAGATTTACAGAAACCCTACCAAGCAGCACTTGGCATTCTGCCACGCCTCCGTGTGCCAGGGGTAATTACGGTGGCGGATTGCAGTCGGCATTGCTGCGCACTTACCTTCACAAAGACGACAACAGCAGTGACGCAGTCCGTCGAGGTGACCTTGAAATGGCCGTCAATGTCATGGTGCCAGAGCTCGTCCAGAGTGGGTACATGAACATCGTCGGCATCGCCAGCAAGGTCGGGAAATTGTTCATGTTGTTGCTCTTCCAAGTGCTGTCTCCCCCTGTGTTCAAGAAGCCCTTCAGACCCACGGGAATTACTGCTTCTGTTGTGTTCCCTCTTATCCTCCTTGGCTTTTTCTACCGGCGGAGGCGCAAGATCGAAGAAGCTCTTCAGACAGAGCAGACTTGCAGAAGAAATCTATTCGAGCACGTTGAGCAGTCTTCCGAGCATTGCCAAATGATATTTGGATTCGGGTGCCAAGCTGTTTTCGTGGAGCGGTTCGAGGGTGCCATCAAGGCTTACAACAGATCCGTCATCGAGAGGTTGCAGGTGAGCACAAACAATGTTTATTACGCCAAGTGGCTGGCTACTGTGACGGTCGGATTCTATACTTGCCTCGGTGGTTGGCAGATACTGCACGGATATCTATCTACGGGTATATTCTTGGCCAATGCCGCAGCTATTCACACTATGGGCGAAATTTGGGACGGCATCTATACCAGCTTGCTGGAGGTAGCGATGGCAACGCCAGCCCTGAAATTCACGACTAAGTTGATGAACCTGCCCACAGATGCAAGACAGCGCATGGCGTTTCAGCAATCGTGCTCCCGGAGGACGATCGAGTTGATGAGCGAGAAGGAAACTGGACTCAGCCCCGTGGAGCTTGACATCCCAGATAGGCTGCCCTTGCAGGTCAGGCAGACCAACGGCAGCATCGTGGAGTTTGCCCAGGGGACTCTGACCGCCGTCGTCGGCCAGTCTGGCAGTGGCAAGGCTGCCTTGCTGCGGGTTCTTGGCGGCGTCAGGTTCCCTGGATCGTTCACGCTCGACAAGTTCTTCATCCCGTCGCACCTGCGGCTGGTGCACATCGACGCCACGCCGCTCCTGTTCCGCGGCACCCTCCTGGAGAACCTCACGTTCGGGTGCCAGAGCAGCATCAAGGCGGACGCGGCGGATCTGCTGAATCGCTCAGTGAAGGTGTGCAGGAGGCTGGGTGTGCCCGAACGCCTGCTCACTTCAGAAAAGTTGACCCAGGAGGCAGCGAATTGGACGGAGGCTTTGTGTCAGAACGAGTGCCAGTTGCTGTCGCTCGCGCGAGGGATCATCGCTAATCCGCACGTGCTCGTCCTGCACCTGCCCGCGATGTTGTTTGACAACGCGACCGCGAATCGTGTCCTGAGGCTCTTGCGAGAGTTCGTTGACCTGAAGGGCGTTGAGGAGGACCCGCTGATGTTCAGCCTGAGGAGGCCGCGCACCTGCATCTTCTCGGCCGCGCGCATGCACGGCACTGGGATAGCCGACCACCTCGTGTTCTGCCAGCGCGGGGCCTTGACGGAAGTGCGAGAGGGCGAGGAGGCCTGGGAGGCCCCCGAGCTACTGAATGCGGCCCGCCGCATCTCCAAGTCCAGTTTCGTGGACACCGACTCGAGCTTCTTGGAAGGGTCTGCGCTTTGACTCCCGGTGGGG
>CAUYUJ010002256.1:57500-60000 GCA_963575745.1 Prorocentrum cordatum
ATCATGGACCGCCTGGGCACTTCAAGGGAGGCACTCCTCCTGGTGGAGGTTTCGGCGGCAGTCACGGAGGTGCAGGAGTTTCAGGTGGTGCTGGCGGCTCGGCCTCTCCAACTCCGGCTCCTGCCAAGCTCTTTGTCGAAGAGTACCAGCAGATGGCCTCACTCTTTGGACAAGATGGGCGACACTAAGACTGCACATTCATATCGCATGGCGGCTCAGGCCCTTCAAGCGCCTCGGCCAGCCAGCTTGGAGGTGCGCATGCAGCAGGCGCACTTTGACAAGATGGGCGACACTAAGACTGCACATTCCTATCGCATGGCGGCTCAGGCCCTCCAAGCGCCTCGGCCAGCCAGCCTGGAGGTGCGCATGCAGCAGGCGCACACCAAGGCTCGGCAGGCCGAGAACAAGCCCGAGGGGGCAGTCCTCGGGTTCGAGACCGTGGAGCAGCAGGTTGATGCGCAGCGCCGACATGTCGCCAGCCTTCGTCCCTCCTCCTCGCTACTCCTTCCTCCTCCTCGTTCCTCCTCCCCCTCCTCGCTGGGCGAGGAGCGCGGCGGCCCAGTGGGGGGGGGGGGGGGCGCGCGCCTCTGCCGGGCCACCGCGTCCTCCACGGCCGTCTCGTGGCGCTGGGCCCGTGGTCGGTCGGCCCCGGCGCCCACAGGGCCCCAGGGGCAGGGGGGTGCCCGGCCGAGTCGAGGCTCCACCACGTCTCAGAAAGGGCACAGCGACCTCGTTCGTCAGCTCCATGCTCGGCTTACAGCTCCGTCGGAGCCTGAGGTGCAGCCGTCGAAGGACAGATTCTCAGACAAGAGAACTTGGAAGAAATCTTCAAAATCCCTCAGGTCCTAACACCGCAGCAAATCACGCCCGGAGCCCCGGACCCCATCTTTGTATGCGATGTTTGCCGTATCGATCTGTGAGGGTCCCGGGGCCCGAAATTGGGCAAAAACGCCCGTTGTGAAAAAATCGGGGGCCCCCAAACGGGGCGGTGACCACACTTTGCGGCGAGTCGGTGGGGACTCGGGGTCACCGCACGGTTTTGGGACTCGAGTCCCTCTTCGAGGACGTCTCGGGCGACAGGGGCTTCAAAGGGTTCCAAGAGCGTGCGGTGGCGGGCGGACCGTGCGGTGAGGTCTCTTGGGGTTCAAGGTCGCCGCAAGGTCTGTCACCGCACCGCTTCGGGACTCCAAAAAGTTGCAGCGACACGATCTCAGGGCCGGCACGCCCCGCTCCCCCCCCCTCCCTCTCAGCGCAGGTGAACGGGCCAGAACCCAGAGGAAAACCACCTTCTCTCCTCCTCCTCTGGCCGAAGGCGCCCTTGGCCGAGCTCTGCCTCCCGTGGCCGTGGGCCGGCGCCCCTCGGCACTACGGGGTGGCAGATCCCGTCGGACCACCCCACGATATCGAGGAGCCCGAGGCGCCTTCTCCTCCTCCTCCTCCTCCTCCTCCTCCTCCTCCTCCTCCTCCGCCTCCGCCTCCTCCTCCTCCTCCTCCTCCTCCTCCTCCTCCTCCTGCTCCTCCTCCTCCTGCTGCTGCTGCACGCAAGCGCTCTCGCCAGAGTCCAGAGGAGAACGGGGCATGCCTCAGGGCCGGTCGGGGCCCGGCGGCGGGGTCCCCAGGCTCGCGGATGCATCTGGGGGCGAGGCCACCGGGCCGGGCCTCGGGGCTCGAGCCCCGGGGGTCGAGGGTCGAGCCCCTCGCGGGTCGAGGACCGAGGGCACCTGGGCCCGGATCGAGGATCGAGGATCGAGGATCCTGAGCTCGCCAGAGCCTATAGAAAGAGAAGGGGCGCTGGGGCCCTTCTTGTGGCCCCGATGTTTTCTGTTTCGCCCCGCCGCGGCCGCAGGAGTGCAAGATCGAGCCCAGCGCTGCGCCGCTCTGCGTGGATGCCCGAGCGCCGTGCGCCGAGACGGCGGAGTCGTACAGGACAGAGACGCGCCTCGCCGCCGACGCCGCGCGGCCGCCAGAGTCCCCGTCCCCGCCCTCGTCCTCGTCCTCCTCGTCGTCCTCCTCCTCGTCCTCCTCGTCGTCCTCCTCGTCCTCGTCCTCGTCCTCGTCGTCGTCCTCCTCGTCCTCCGCGTCGTCGTCCTCGTCGTCGTCGTCGTCGCCACCGCCGCCGCCGACGCCGCACGGCCGCCGATGTCCCCGTCCTCATCCTCGTCCTCGTCCTCCTCGTCGTCCCCCTCCTCGTTTTCCCCGCCGTCGTCCTCCTCGTCCTCGTCCTCGTCCTCCTCGTCGTTCTCCGCCTCGTCATTCTCGTCGTCGTCGTCCTCGTCGTCTTCGTGGTCGTCGCCGCCGTCGCCGCCGACGCCGCGCGGCCGCCGATGTCCCCGTCCTCGTCCTCGTCCTCGTCATTCTCGTCCTCCGTCTCCTCGTCCTCCTCGTCGTCGTCCTCCTCGTCCTCGTCCTCGTCCTGCTCGTCGTCCTCCTCGTCGTCCTCGTCGTCGTCGTCCTCGTCGTCGTCGTCGTCGTCGCCGCCGCCGCCGCCGACGCCGCGCGG
>CAUYUJ010002256.1:65000-90000 GCA_963575745.1 Prorocentrum cordatum
TGTGTGATTGTGTGTGAGTGTGTGTGTGTGTGCGTGTGCATGCGTGAGTGTGTGTTTGTGTGTGTGTGTGCGTGTGACTGTGTGTGATTGTGTGTGTCTGCCTGCCTGCCGGCCTGCCTGTCTGTCTGTCTGTCTGTCTGTCTGTCTGTCTGTCTGCCTGCCTGCCTGCCTGTCTGTGTGGTGCGTGTGCGTGTGCGTGTGCGTGTGCGCGTGTGTGTGCGTGTGCGTGCGAGTGTGTGTGTGTGTGTGTGTGTCTGTTTGCGTTTGCGTGTGCGTGTGTGCGCGTGTGCGCGTGTGCGGTTGTGCGCGGGGGCGCGGGGGCGCGGGGGCGCGGGGGCGCGGGGGTGCGGGGGCGCGGGGGCGCGGGGGCGCGTTTGCAAGTTTGTGCGCGTGTGTGTGCGCGTGTGCGCGTATGCGCGTGTGCGCGTGCGCGCGTGTGCGCGTGTGCGCGTGTGCGCGTGTGCGCGTGTGCGCGTGTGCGCGTGTGTGCGTGTGCGCGTGTGCGCGTGTGCGCGTGTGCGCGTGCGCGTGCGCGTGCGCGTGCGCGTGTGCGGGTGCGCGTGCGTTTGCGTGTGCGCGTGCTTGTGCGTGTGCTTGTGCTTGTGCTTGTACTTGTGCTTGTGCGTGTGTGTGAGTGTGTGTGTGTGTGTTTGCATCTCGGTGCTGTTCCGCCCCGCTCCTGCGGGCGCCCAGGGCGCTGTGCCCGCCGCCACCTGCCCCTCCCCTCTCTGCCCAGTGGCCATCTGGCGACCCTGGGCTGCCACTCTCCTCTCCCAGCCATCTGGCTGCGTTGCCCCTTCCGGCTACTCCGCGCTTCCTCCCCCCCCCGCGTCGCTGTTCCGCCTCGCAGCCCGTGGGCGCCCGGGACGCTTCGCCCGCTGCCTCCCGCCCCACCTCTCCCCGCCCCCTGGCCACGTGGCCTCGGGCGGTCACGCCGCAGCGGCCCTGTCAATGCCAGCCATTTGGCCGCTGCTCCCGCCCCCGCCGCACGGCTCAGTACTGTGCCTTCTCTCGGTGCGCCGCGGTTTGACGTTCGCGGTGTTCCACTGTGGTCCCCGCCAGCCCCAGGCGCTGGTTGCCACTCCCCGCCACCCTTGCCACCGTGGTTCGCCACGGCCGCCCACCTTGCTCTGGCCATGCGAGCCTGGCTGCTGCTGCCCCCCCCGCTGCTCATCGTCGAACTTTTCGGCGTCTGAGCGTCCCTTCTTCCTCTCGGCCGTCCCCCTTTTTCTCTTTGCTCGCCGGCCAATTCGCTAGTTAGTGCCCCGATCTAGCTTCTCGCTGGAGCAGAGTTCGCCGCCTCGTCGCTGACGGAAAAAGTGTGTGTGTGTGTGTGTGTGTGTGTGTGTGTGTGTGTGTGTGTGTGTGTGTGTGTGTGTGTGTGTGTGTGTGTGTGTGTGTGTGTGTGTGTGTGTGTGTGTGTGTGTGTGTGTGTGTGTGTGTGTGTGTGTGTGTCTGTGTGTCTGTGTGTGTGTGTGTGTGTGTGTGTGTTTGCGTGTGTGTGTGTGTTTGCGTGTGTGTGTGTGTTTCTGTGTGTGCGTGTACTGGTCGAGTGCCCGTTGCTCAAGTTTTTGCGTCTTGTTTGTCGCAGTTTTCACAAGTCGCCTCGTTGGTTGACTGCCGACTGTTGCCCGCAGCGCGCGGGAGGAAGACGCGCGCCTTCCTGAAAAACATGTGCGAACGCTTGTGTGTGTGGCTGCTGTGCATTGCGTTTTGTGCGCTAAGGCTCTCCGAGCGTCTAGGGTTTAATTGCGTATGTGTGCATATTTCTTGGGCGTCCATAACTAAGGGTGCGAACTCTTTAAGGGTGTGCGTTCGCCGAGCAGGGATCTCCCTGCGCGTGGGCCTGCGCGCCGCGGGGGGAAGGCTGAATTTTCGGAACGAAGAAGGTTCCGCTTGCCGGGGAGAGGCCGAGCCTGAGAGGTCTCTGGAGGCAGCTCCATGGCACTCCTTGGAGGCTGCTCCCTGGGGGACGGGGCCCTTCGAGGCGGAGTGCCCCCTGCACGCAGGCCGCCCTTCAGCACGGACATGCGGTCCCTGCGCACGTACCTCGACGGCCACCTGGGCACCACCCGGGAGCCAGCGCCCGGCCGGACAGAAGCAGGGGGCGGGGTGGAGGGCGGAGCGGGGGGGAGGGTGGAAGACGGGGGGGGGGGAGGAGGGAGGGGGGGGAGGGGAACATACGACCACGACGGGATTCATCTTGGGGGATGTACGTGCTGCTGCTGCTGCTGCTGCCATCGTTCCTCCTTCCCTCTCCTCCTCCCCCTCCTCCTCGTCCTCCTCGTCCTCCTCCTCCTCTTCCTTTCCTTCAGTCCTTCCTCCCTCCTTGCTCGTTTCCCGCAGCCACCACCCGGAGATCCGGAAATCCTGGGCACTTGAGAATCCACGAGTGCAGAAGTTTCAATCGTTTGCGAGTTTCTGCACTTGTTGAGCGGCCGGAAAGTTCAAACAGATTTTGAATTGTTTGGAACGAGTGAACGCCTGGACCCCATGCTGTTTGAGAATCGTGGGGCCAGGGAATTTCATGCTACTGAACCATAGCAGTTTCAATAATTCTCATACATCCGAAACTGTTCAAAATCTTTGGACCCCAGATTTCGGAAAATCGAAGGGACGTGGGGACCCAGAATCTCCACAGCTTCAGCCGTTGCTGCAAACAAAAAACTTCCTGAATACTGAAGCACCCGAATTCCTGGATCCCCAAATCCTGGGGCCCAGGGGATCCGAAATCATCGGAACCTCGAAATCCAGGATTGCTGAAGTTTCATTAAAGTCTAAAACTTCCCAACTGTGTGAACTGCTATGCTTTGTTTCTAAACATGTTTTAAACTTGGAAAGCGTGTGAAACTCCCGGGCCCCAGGATTGTAGAGGATCCTGGAGAACAGGGAACCCATGATTCCAGAAGTTTCAAAACGTTGTTGCAAGTTGTTTTAAAGTGCTCCGTTGTCTCAAAACGTTGTTGTAAGCTTTGCGCACCCTATGCGTCTGAAAAATCATAAAGTGTGTGATGCTGCTCGAGCGCGTGAAATCCCTGGACCCCGGGGTGTCGGAGTTCCCTGGGGACCTGGAAATCCAGAGTTTTGAAAGTTTCAATATGCGTGAAGCATTGAAATGTTCAGAGCACCCTCTACACATTAAGAGTTCCAAAACTTCTGAAGCTGTTGGAATGTAAATCCATGGGCCCCAGAATTTCGGAGACTCTTTGGGACCTGGGAGCCTGGGGTTTCAAACACTTTGAAACGTGTGCAGATTTCTTATCTAAAACATGATATGCTTCTTAGGGTTAAATGTTTGAAACGAACGTGTGAAATCCCTGGACCCCCAGATGCCGGAGAATCCGGGGGACCTGGAAGTCCACGGTGTCAAAAGCTTCAACATTCGCGAAGCTCTGAAATTTTAGAACACCTTACACGTATTGTGAAACCCCTGGGCCCCCGAATTTCGGAGACTCCTGGGGACTTGGGAATCCAGGGGGGCAAAGAGTTGTTTCGAACTCTTAGCATTTCGAACACTGTAAGCTTTTGAAACTTTCGAGACCCCTGGCCCCCAGGATTCTGAAGGACCCGGGGGATCTGGAACACATTGTAAGCTTTAAATGCTTGCAGGGTTTCAACAAGTTTTAAAAATGTTGAAACCCCTGGGCCCCAGGATGTCGGAGATTCCTTGGGAGATAGGGGGTCCAGGATTCCAAAATACAAGCGATGCACCACTCCGGATAGCTTCGGACGGGTAACAATTGCGAAACAGGTGAAACCCTTGGGCCCCAGGATTCGGTAACATCCCAGAGATTTAGGGATCCCGGATTTCAGAAGTTCCCAAATGCGCACAAAAGTTTTACACAATTGAACAGTTTAAACATTTTGCAAGTTTTAAAACCCCTGGTGCCCAGGATTTCGGAGATTCCTGGGGGCCTGGGAGGCTGAATTCCGCGGACAGCTTAAAGGCCCCAAAAGTTGTCAAAAGTATTTTGGAATTTTCGAAAGTCCTGGCCCCCGAGATTTTGGATAATCTCGTGCGCCATCGAACCCAGGGAACGAAAGGGGACTTGATGGGGGGACATGATGGAGGAGGTAGGAAGGAGGTGGGCGTGGAGGCAGGGCGGAGGTGAGGAGGAGGATCCTTCGCGGCAGCCCTGCCGCGAGACGGGGGATACATAAGGCGATGAGCGGAGCAAACTTGCGCGAAGTGCAAACCACGGCGCGACTTCCATGCGGAAGATGATATCGACAGCCTCTGGCCTCCCATCTGGTCGGCCTCTGGCGTCACCCACGCGTGCCCCTTTTTTTCGTCTGTTCCTCGGTGAGCGCAAGGGCTTCCTGCAGCGGCCCTACCAGCTCCGAAACTTCAATATTTTTTTGGGGCGCAGCCACCTTCCGGCTGACGCGCGCGCCGCCCAGCGCACCTTCCGCCTTCTTCACGTTCCACCGCCCGCCCGGCGCCCTTCGCCCCCGTGGCGGCAGAGCCGACGCGCCCCCTGCGCGTGTGCACCTCGAAAGACAAGGCTGGCGTCGCAACGAAGCGCCCCGTTCCTAAAGAGCTGGGCCAGGTGGACGTGAGCACACGGGAGAGCGCTTTCTTTCTCAAACCAGAACTATGTCACGTGTGCTATGCCAGACGTAATGCGCCCGACTTCTGGTCTTGTTGGGACCATGACCTACCAGACTCGGCATGGCCAGCACCAGTTGGCCATTGGCAGCTCCGCCGAGAACGCTCCAGGGTGTCAAGGGGCCCGGTGGGCAAACGGGCCGCAAGCAGGGCCGCGGCAGCTCGCGGCTCTGTTGGCGCATGAGCACAGGTTGGAGAGTTTTAGACTGCACACGGCGCCCACAGAAGCGAATCAGTTCTGGCTGCTCCCGCACGCCGACGCGCCGCAACCGACGGCGCAGATGCTCGCGAGAAACCTCCAGCCCCACCCCGTCCTCAAGCAAGCATAAGGGGCCACATGCGAACCCTACCCCTACCCCCCACGATTTCTGAGGGGGAGGGTGGGGTTCACTTCGCTCGGGAGCTCCCGAGCGAAGTATTTTGGGGGTATTTTTCATTTTTCGTCGACAATCCCCCTGTAGGGGGACACGCCCGACATGGGGATAGGGAAAGGGCGGGGTCACGAAGTCTTCTGCATGCAGCTGGTTTCGGCCCCGCCGCCGGGCCCATTCCTCGACATGCATGGGCGCCTCCCGGCGCCGGGAAAGTCAGCTATACGTGAGCTGACTCTCAACCCCCCCCTTTGCTGTCCCCCCCTTTCGCCTGGCCCGGCGAACGGCCATGGGGCGTTTTACGAGTCGGCCCTGCCCTGGCCGATTCCCTCCCCGGGTGCGCCTGCGAGGCGGCCTCGCCCGTCGGAGGGATTCTCACGGGGGTGCACGTTCTGCCCTCCGTGGAGCCTCGGCCCTCGAGGCCACCGCCCCAGGCCGGCGGCGAGCGAGCGAGAAGCCGACGAGGATACGAAGGGGCCCCGACCTCCACAGCACGACGAGGTCGTAGCCTCACTGCAGTCCCCGTCTCTGCACCAGGGGCCAGGAATCTGGGCGGCTTGGTTCGATACGTCTGCAGGAGAGGCCCCTGTCCCTGATGTTTCTGGCCCTCCTGACTTAGGTCCCCTCCCAAAGGGTTCGGGGCCCTTTTGCTGCTAGTCAAGAGAGCCTTCTCAGAAGGTTCGGAAGTTCCCCGGCCTCTTGAGGAGTTTTCTGAGCCTTCCCCGAAGGCACAACAAAAAATCGGAAGGCGTGTTGAACACATCCGGACGGAGGTTTTCCGCCTGTTTCGGCCTCTGGAGGCTCTCGCCAGGCTCCGGGTCCGTCAAAAGAGCGACTCGGGACACAAAACCAGCCCTGGGGAAAGAGTCGAGACAGACCTCCGGGGACGCCGCATGGAAAAAGTCGAGACATCGGATCTCTGGGCACCCTGGGCTCTGGACCCAATATCTCCGACAGAGGGCCCTGGAGGCCGAGACCGAAGGAGCACGCTCAGATCGGGAAAGCAACAACAAATCCTCGGAAGTCTGAGCGCTTAGACCCCCGACGGCGTGATGGCTTCTCGACGTGACCCCCAGAGGTCTTGGCCGGTTCCTCGACGGGCCCGGGGCCCGGCGACGGCTTCCACAGGCCGAGAATGGCAAACAGAGGAGGAGGAGGAGGAGGAGGAGGAGGAGGAGGAGGAGGAGGAGGAGGAGAGGAGGAGGCTGCTGTTTTTTTTTGGGGGGGGAGGGGTGCCTTCGTGCCCGGCGCCCTCGCGGTGGAGGAGCGCCCGCCGGCGGGGACCGGCGGCTCCGCGCCGGACGCGGCCCTGGAGCAGGGCGGGGCCCACGCGCAGCAGGAGCCACGCGCCACGCGCCCCGGGGCGCGGCTCGTGAAGCCTCGGCGTCCGCTCGGCAGCTCAGCTCACCCCTCGGACCTGCTGGGCCTCCTCCTCCTCCTCCTCCTCCTCCTCCTCCTCCCCTCCTCCTCCTCCTCCTCCTCCTCCTCCCCCTCCTCCCCCTCCTCCTCCTCCTCCCCCACCTTCCCTCCTCCCTCCTCCCTCCTCCTCCTCCTCCTCCCCCTCCTCCTCGTCCCCTCCTCCTCTCCTCCTCCCTCCTCCTCCTGTCCCCTTCGTCCCCCTCCTCCTCCTCCTCCCTCCCTCCTCCCTCCCTCCTCCTCCCTCCCTCCCTCTCCTCCTCCTCCTCCTCCTCCCTCCTCCTCCCTCCTTCGGCGCTGGATTGTTTTTCACGGGACTCCGAGGAGGAAGAGGTGCCCATGCCGCCACCCTTCTTCGTTTTCCCCTCTTCGCCCCCGCTGGGTTCGCTGCAACATCTGGGTCAGAACGCACCCCTGGAGAGGTGAGGGGAGTGGTGGTATCCGTACATTATGATTTCCCCAGAGGCTGGCGTTTTCGCGTTGTTTTCGGGTCCTCGGATCTTATGGGCCTCCCGTCAGGGGCAACGATTTGGAGGGATAGGAAAAGGGGAGCTGCATCGACCCCCCATTGCCCAGGAGCGTGCGGATTCACTATTGGGGGGCTATCGCCGATTTATCGGCGATGTATCGCCGATCCCAGGCGGATGTTTCCCGCCATATGCCAGTCCCCCCTATCCTTGCCCCTCACCCCAGACCCCTGAGATCGTGACGTTGGATGTTTGTTTATGAGCCGGCGTTTTCGCCTTGTTGTTCGGGCCGTGGGACCCTCGCAGATCGACCTGGCTCGAGAAATGGCGCACAAAGATAGGGTCTAGGGCTCTGGGCGCGCTTTGTTAGGATGTTGCACTCTTCAATCCGCTACGTCGGATCTCAGGGATGGGTCGGGTCCGAGTAGATGGGGGCGGAGGATCGCTCTGCATCGCCTATGCGTCGCCGAGGCATCGCCAAGGCGGCTCGGCATAGAGCCCCATTTTCACCGCGCCGACGGCACCGATGCGTCGCCGACGCCGCCGATGCGTCGCCGATGCATCGCCGATGTAGCGGCGATGCAGCGCGATCCTCCACTGACCCCATCCAACCGAGATTGGTCTTTAGAACTGCCCCCCCAATAGTGGAAACTAATTATCTTTTCGACGCCCTAATTGACGGACTGGGGTCCCACCAATAATGGAAAATGATTGTTTGTCCGCGGCACCCGCCGCGCAAAAACGACGACGAAGACGACAATGACGACGACGACGACGACGACGACGACGACGACGACGACGACGACGACGTTGACGACGACGACGACGACGACGACGACGACGACGACGACGACGACGACGACGACGACTACGACTACGACTACGACCACGATGCGAGTACGCCTACGGCTACGGCTACGACTAGGGGTAGAGTCTATTCCCCGCCGAGCGAAGCGGGGGGATCCCTCCAACTGAAGACCTCCTGAGGTTACGCGGACCTCATCTACAAGGCATCTAGGTCTGGGCGTTGTTTTTTTCCACGCCCGGATGTTTCGCAAGGCTTCGGGCCTTGGGACCCTCACGGGTCAATCGGGCTCTCGAGAAGTGACGCAAAAAGATTGGGTCTACGGCTGCGGCCGCGATCTTTCATATTTTGTCAATGTTGTACAGCGTCGGATCTTGGGATCTGTCCTAGAAGGCTTCGGGTCGCGCAAAGACAGCTCCCCCAGTTGGGCCCTGCTGGCCCCCGCGGGCCCCCCGAGCAGCCCCAGCTGGCCTCAACGGGCCCCCGGAACAGCCCGGGGCGGTCTCGGCATCCTGGCGCCGCCTCTGGCGGCGCCCCTTGGGCGCGGAGCGCCCAAGGGGGAGGAGGAGGAGGAGGAGGAGGAGGAGGAGGAGGAGGAGGAGGAGGAGGAGGAGGAGGAGGAGGAGGAGGAGGAGGAGGAGGAGGAGGAGGAGGAGGAGGAGGAGGAGGAGGAGGAGGAGGAGGAGGAGGAGGAGGAGGAGGAGAGGAGGAGAAGGAGGAGGAGGAAGAGGAGGAGGAGGGTGGGTGTTGAAACAACCCCAGAGTATTCGGGGGGCCTGTGGAGGCCAGGGGACTACTGGACCACCTCTCGAGCACCCGGACTGGACCCCACAAGGGATCGTATTCTGATGTTTTGGGCCTCTGGAGGCCCTCGGCAGGCCACGGGACACTCGACAGACCATTCGGGATGCAGAACCTGTCACAGGGAGGGGGTCGAGACCCTTGGGGGTCGACGTCTTGAAACAAACAATTACGTGGGGGGTCTGAGTAGATGGGGTTGTAGCATCGTGCCGCATCACCGATGCATCGGCGATGCGGCTCGACGTGGAGCCCGATTTTCTCCACGCCGACGACGCTGATGCATCGCCGCCGCCGCCGCCGCCGCCGATGCATCGGCGCCGTCGCCGCCCCTGGCGCGCTCCGCGCGCGAGTGAGGGGGTCCCGCTCTGCTCTAAGAAATCCGCGCGAAGCTCCGCAAGCTTGTGTTGTGATTATCTTCCTCTATCCTCCCCCAGGAGCGCTGAGACATGCCAGGCTCACTTCTTGAAACCGCCTGTCGACAGCTGCCTTGGGAGGTGGAAGTGGTAAGAATTCCTTGTCCTACTCTGGGAGTGCCTCGACCACCCATCGGAGATGTCTTAGATGTTTTGTTTTCAGGGGCTCATGTGAGCGGGGTATATGGCTGGGCGGGATGGAGGGAGAGGGGGGAGGGCAAACAGCACGGCCAGCAATGGGAGCGTGTGCAGCCAAAGCCGCAGCCACTTCCCCCGCTGACCAGAGCCCCAGAAAAGCCGATCTCGAAGGTTGCCACGATCGACTACACGTAAGAGTGACCCCTCTCCAGAGTGACCTGTGGTGCGCGTGTCCGTCGGGGTCCATCCGATCGCTCAGCGCGATGCGACAGCGGCTGCTCACGCGCTTGGATGTGACTGCCCTGCGCCCCCTCGATCCGCGCACGAAAGGCCACCCTTGCCCAGGGTCACTCCTGCGTGCAGCCGACACGAAGGGTTCCTTGCACACGGCCGGTGTCGCGCCTGCGGCCCCGCTCGAAAAGCCCGAGAGCTGCAGGGAGCAGGGCACGGGCGCCCCGCTCGCTTCCGTGCAGGACGCACTCTTGATGTGGCCAGACTCCTGCTGTCGGACGGGGGCGTCACCCTGGTCTTGTGGGCAGAGGCTCGTTGGCTCCCGACGCACCCGACCTGCACCCCGCCCATTTACGCCATCTGTAGCTGCTCTCGGCGTTCGGGGCGCCCTTCTGGGCCCCAGGAGGCCATCAGAAGACACGTCGGGACGCAGAAGCGGTCTTGGGCAGGGGTGCCGAGACCTCGGGGGGTCCATGTTGGTGAAGGGAGCACAACGTCGGGGGTCGATGGAGTTTCGAGAATATGGAGTCTGAGGTTTCCTGGGCTTCCTGAGACTCTCTCGTCCGTACGGTTGAGCTCTCCTTCAAGTTCTGCCCAGAACGCACCCTGGAACACGTGCGGGGGTGGGGGCTGAGGCTTTTTTCACCAACCCAGACCCCGTCGCGCGGTGCAAGTTTTTGGCCACTTCTGGCTTCTGCCTTCGCCCACGCCCCCGACGTCGTGATGCCAAGACTATGCCGGAGACCTCCCTCCTCGGTTCGAAGAACAGAGAACGGCATAAACACCCTTTTCTGATGTCAGCGCGGATTTCTTTGATCGGCGCTGGGCCCCCCCACAGGAGGGCCTCCAGCGCCGCAAATGGCGGTCCGCGCGCCAGGGATCGCGCGGGATAGGGCAACCCCCATCCCCGACTCTGAGGGGCTTTCGACTGGACCAAAAGTTGGGGCCCAACTCGGGGATGTGGCGGTGACGGGGGCGTCCATCCTCGAGATGGGTGCGTCCTAATCGCCCGTGAACCAGGGGGGCCCAGCGCCGATCCAAAACATCTGCGCGGAACTTCGAAAGTCTATGGTCATGTCGATGTTCTTCTCTTGCAGTAGGAGGGATCAAATTTCACCAGGAGGGGAAAATGAGCACGAACACGCACACACACACACACACAAACACACACACACATACACACACACGCTGATTGTCATTCAAACGCGTGGCAATGTTGGAGATGGAGGGGAAGACCCAAATCCACGAAATGTGGAACATTCTCGAAAATCTTGGACTCTGCGCCGGTCTGTTCGTGTCCCCCAGGGGCCTCTCGACTCGGCTCGGCCCCTCGCGGGCGGAGGGCGAACACTCGCCTTCGGAGGAGGGCGGCCGTCGGCATCGTCGAGGAGAGGGGAAGAGGAGGAGGGGGAGGAGGAGGAGGAGGAGGAGGGGGAGGAGGAGGAGGAAGAGGCCGCCACCCATACACAGTAATACGATATATATATATATATATATATATATGCGTCGCCCCGAAAGGGGCGACGCGCGCGCCGAGAAATCTCATGGCATATGCTCCGTGGCGGGCGCTTCTTTCTGGCCGTACCTCTCGGGAGACGATGTGCTACAAGACGGCTGCAGTAGATGTTCGGACCGGACGCTCGCCTCCGAGGAGGACATCTAGGACTAGTGTGCCCTCCTGCGTCCCATCCTCCTCGACCGCTCCCCTTCTGGGGCTCTGCGTACGAACCGCCTTTCGCCAGAGCGACCCTGGGTGCGAGCACACTGGGGCCCCCAGATGGCGGCATACGGTGCGATGGCAGCGGCCTGCGCGCTCCAGGGTTCGGCCTCCCCGCAGCCCCCGACGCCCTCGCACCACAGGCAGCTCTTGCAGTCGCGCATCCCAGGCAAGAGCCTTGCCCAGGGGTCACTCTTGTCGGGGGCGGACAGAACCCCCAACAGTGACACGTCGATTAGTGAATTGTCCGTCTTCGGTTCTCGGGAGGGCGCCGCGACCATTATTTTCAAGGCTTGCGCCCGCCAGGTTTGGGGCCTCAGGTCGTTTTCACTAAACCACGTTTTACTAAAGGGAGGTCTGTCCATCCCCGATCTTGTGCCTCCCCCTCTGCTCCTCGGTCTCTCCCTCCAGCATCCCCCTTGATCTCTGCCACGTCGCACTGTGCTTCCAGGGCCCACTTCGATCCGATCGACCCAGCTCGATGCCAATTCTGGCCGGCCAGGTCCGGTTCGGTGTCGTTTTCCCCACGATCCGATGCAGCCCGATGACTGCATGGCGCGTTTGCGCATCCTGGCGTGGCCGATCCGATTCGATGCCGATCCCGTGCCGATGCAGCCCGATCCGATGCACATCCGACTTCCCGATTCGATGCTGACTGATCTTGTGCTTTTTGAGATCAGCACATGTTTCATGTCTAGATCATTGCTGGGCTGTGCCATCACGGATATACTCTGGCCGTCAGGGGGTCGGCCTTCCACCCCGTTCGGGGACCAGCCGCCGTCGAGGCTGTGTAACCCACCAGCAGTAATGCTCGTCCGCCCTTCTCCTCGCCCATCCTTGTCGATGCACTCCGATCCACCTCGATCCTCCCCAGCCGCCCTCGAGGGTGTGAAACCCACCAGCAGCAATCCTCGTCCATCCTTCTCGACGCCCATCCTCCTTGATGCACCTAGAGCCTCGTCGACCCTCCTCGATCCTCAAGGGCTGAGGGCGCCGGGATAGGACCGCGCCGCCGGCGACCCTTCCTCCTCGCTCCTCCTCCTCGAGCGTCCTCCTCCTCAGCCGCCGTCCCGGTTCGAGGGTCTTGGGTGCTACCAGGTAGCGGACTCTCACCTCCGGAACAGCTGCTACACGCGCTGCTCGCGCGCAGCCCGCCATAGCGCTGCGCCGTGGCCGTGAAGGTCTCCGCCACGCGGGCTGTGCTCTTGAGCCGGCGTGGCACAGGCGGGCCAGAGCGGAACGATCTCGCGCTCGGGTCCTCCTCTGCGTGGAGGCGGCAAGACGACTTCTACAACGGCATCACAGCCGACAGCGACGAGAGCCAAGCATCATCATAAATGAAGGCCGCCGTATCATGGTCGGCTGCTGTACCTCCCTGGCCCTGCGGCACTTGATACATCAAGAACTGGCACGAGCGGGTCGACTGCCGTCAGTGCGGTTCTCCACAGCCCGAAGCCCCTTCCTGGCGTCGTCCGCCAAGGCACTCGGGAAGTGCACCCCCTCCAGAAGGTGCCCGTGGCAAGGGCAAGTCCAGAGACAAGTCCGCGCTGAGGACAAGGATGCGGGTGCCATGATGGTCCGAGACACGCTTGCGTCTGGTGCTTTTTGCAGCGTATCATCTCTGTCTGGCCCCCGAGGATGCGACGGGCCTCGCCCCTTCGTCCATCCACTCTGACGCGGCGGAGATCACGGCTGCAGCATGGGCCTTGACATGGATTGCACAGGTTGACCTTGGCGACGTTCCAGTTACTCTTCGGCTTGACTCTACGCGTGCACTTGGTCCTTTTGGGATCTCAGAGTTTTGAGGTTTCCAGTCCTGGACCCATGTCTCTCCGGTCCACGGCGCAGCTTCTGCCGGCCACGCGTGCGGTCGACGGGGGACATGGTCGCAGTCACCAAGGGGAAGGGTATAATGATATGGCAGACACCATTGTTCGCTTCGCTGGCATGAGTCCGACGCCATGCATGGAATTCACGCCGTTCGTCGCTCTGCCTCTCGATTCGTCGGCTCCTGATTGGGCCCGGCTATGCGCGGAAAGCGCCGATTGCCCGCCGCGCATCGCAGATGCCGCCGCCGCAAGGCTTAAGGGGGCGCCCTCGGAGGGTTCCTAGGTCCAGGATGTCATCGGGGCCCAGTTCATCGCAGATGACGCCCCTTCCCAGGACCCCGCAGCTGCAAGTTCGGAGTTGCCAATGGTTTGACTCTCCGGGGCAGCAGCACATGCAAGGAGGGGTCCCTTTGGAACCGGGGGTCCGCCAGGCTCCTGGATGGTATCGGCCTGAACTCCCCGGGGCGCATCGCGCTTCTGGCCGGGCAGTTTTCTTCGGCTGCTCGCAACCAATTCCTCGGGGCGCTTGAAACCAGGCTACAGGTGGGCCTGCCCAAGCGAGTCGGGGACTACACTGTGCACGATCATAAGTGTGCTGATACTGGCTCGGATGGTGTAGCTGGTTGGAGCAGCGCGGAGTTGACGATCGAAAGCGCACGACCGGGCGGGCGACATGTCTCTCGACTCCGTGCCTATGCGAGTCGGCTTCTTGCGCGCTGGCATGCGCCAGGGCCCCATTTGCTTCCGGTCGCTGCGCGCGTGCCCCATTCTGCGCGCAAGGATCTTGACCCCGCTGAGAGATGGTTGCTTGATACCCAGAAGATCGCTCGTAAGTGTCTGGCTCCAGGTGCGCGCCCAGTGTTCATGTTCGATGTGAACGCGGAGGCGGGGCCCGCTTGCTCTGCCCAGATCGGCGACGTGGATGCTGTGGAAGGGGTTTTTGTTCCAGGAAAGTGCTTGCGATCGTTTGTCAGCGCTTCCATGTTGTGGTTCCATCTACCCGTCTCTCTGCTCCTCCTGTGGATACGCATCACGCGCGCGTGCATGATAATGGGGGGACATGTAAACGATTGGACTACGCGCTGGTACCGCCAGACTGGCTTGGCAGAGTTACATGTGCACCGGTTGACAAGCATGTTGATCTTGCTAACGCAGTTGAAGATCACAGCCCCGCGTCTGTCACAGTGGGGCTACCCTCTGGCTCGCTCGAGATGTCACATTATCGCTGGCCCGCGCGCGCAGGCCGACCAGCTTCCAGACCCGCGGGCGCGCGCTGCGTCCGATGTTCATGCGGCCTAGTTTTACAGTGCCAGCGTGGACGGTCACACTGCGCGGGAGTGGATGCTCACCTCGCCGCTTTCGCACGGGACCATCTTCTCCCTGATGACCCACGTCGTCGGGGTCGGGCGAGCGAAAGGGCGCTCGAGCTACTTGAGCTTCGGATGCATCTTCGAGCTACGAATCGTTCCTGGACTCGGAAGTCCCATCGGGGCCTGCTGCAGCTGACGTTACAGTCTTGGGCTTCGCTTTGATTCCAGGGGCACGAGGGCGTTCGGGGAAGAGTCACGATCCGCGGCGGGTCCAACCATATCCGAGGACTTCAGTGGCGTCACATGCTATGAGGTATGGTTGGTTTTAAAAACCGAGCTGACACATCCGATGCCCCTGCATACATCCCACCCACCCACCAGCAACTTGGTTTGCAAAACCCATGCGGTGGCAATTGCGATGCACGCTCGGCGTTGGCTGGTGCATCTCTGCGGCCGCGCTAACCCTGTCACGCGCGCGCAGCGGCGAGCTCGTTTGGCGCCGCCGACGCGGCCGCGGTGGCGCTGACCGCCGGGCACATCCCAGCGGGCACTTCACTGCGAGTCGGCGACTTGGGCGCGCGCTGTATCATGGCCACGTCGACATTGGTAGACACGATGATCAAAGTAGCGATGTTAGCGTCGGTATTGACACCGACGAAGGCACGGCCAGCGCGGGCACCGATACTGATCACGCCGACGTCGATGACGGCGTCCTCGCGTCGACGTCCTCCCGTCGGCGATGAAGGTTTTGGAAAAAGTAAGACACGCGCGCGCGGCCGACGCGCGGAAATGGCCCGCGCGCTTTTACTTGACACGGACCGCGCCGACCCAGCACGCGCGCCAGGGCGCGCGAATGATGTTTGCACGCGGCGCCACAGGCCCGTTTGGCAGATTTCCGTGAACATGTAACCTTATTGTTTGTTCTTAGAAATGCGCAAGAGCGCGCGCACGCTCATTTGAAAACTGATATTGCGGAACCATTTGTTGTTGCTTGTTCCGGACATTCGGTTTGTGAAATCGTTACGAAACCACAGGTTGATGACTGACTTCGGCAAGCGCACGACGACGCGCGCGCATGCACTTCGCTCCATCTATTGCAGAGGGTTCTCGCGACGGCACGCGCGCGAGGGCGTTCGAATGATTTCGACATGCGCGCGCGAAGCCCGTGTGGTAGCATGTTCTGAAACTGTTGAAACAACTGATAGTGTTTAATAATTCGCAAGAGCGCGCGCGCTTTTTTGCCTCCGCGAAAAACTTCGCGTTTCGATTTTGTTGTTTGATTTCAGGGTGGTCGGGTCTGGAATCCGAACGAAACCGAGGGTGCTTAAAGGTTTTCGGCATGCGCGCGCGACGACGCGCGCGCGTGCACTTCGTTTCATCTGTTCCGATTGATTTTTTGAGAACTTATGATGTGTGTTAAACGTGTGCGTGCGCGTAATATTCTTTGCAGAGGATGACGGGGTGGGGGGGGGGGGGGGGGGCGATGCCGGCCTGCCTGGCATGGCGCGAATTCATACCTAGGATGGACGATGGCAGAAACATATGTAAATTGCAACGCGAAAAGGGGCGTCGATCATCCGGGGGGGGGGGGGGTAGAGTCTATTCTTGTGTTAGGAAGGAGAACTGAGGAATTTCATTTTCAGGTTGAAGTCCTACAGAGGATTGCCCGTCGCCGTCTTCTTGCCGCCCAGACGTTCTTGCGGATTCCCGATTCGGAGTGCCAAGTGACGATGTGCTCTAGTTTGGTTCTGGTTCGGGCTCAATATTTTGGCGATGGCATGGTCTCGTGAGGGGGCTAGGTAGCATTGTGACGTTTATGATTTCTCGCCTGATATGCTTGTCGCGTGAGGTGGATAAATCTGACAAGATGGCCCAGATGTCAGAGCATATCGCCAGCTCGTTTCTTGTGAAAGAGTTAGTTCCGGCAAGCACATGGTCAGCTCCGCTCTCTGGGAGCAGGATTGGCCAAGAAGCGCCGTGCCAGCCTGTCTGCTCAGGTGCTCCCGCAGGATGGCCAGCCGGCTGCGCCGCCACCAGCAGGCAGAGAACGCGGGCTGGAACATTTTGCCGACCAGGAACTTGGATTCCGAGTGCCTGCTTCTAGCCTGCTGCAGTTTATTGGCGGCTCCCGCTATGATCTGGCCTCGATGGACATGAGTGCCGCGAAGAATATGCGTCCCGTGGCGATGTTCGAGCAGCGGATGCTCAAGACCTCAAGTACTACTGCAAACGGCCTTGATTGTGTCGTGGGGGCCCGACTTAGATGTGCCCGCAGATCTGCGCTCGGTTGCATTACCCTTTGTTGATGGAATGTATGATTCGCGTTCTTGAACTTCCCGTGGAGAAGCTCGCGTTTTGCCGATTTGAACAAGGGGACAGGTGCGCCCAATCAATGTCCCAGCAGCAGGTCTGTGGCCCTCGGGCCCCAAGTCGGCAAGCGTGCACATGCCCTTGTTGCTGGCAAGCTTCAGCCGTTTCTTGATGCATACGCGCCAGAGTCTCAATGTGGAGGCATGCGCGGACGCGGCACAGATTTCGCGGTGCACATGGTGAGTTTGGTACAAGCGCATTCCCGTATGCGATCTACATCGATGTCGGCCCTATTTGTCGATGCCGAAGCGGCTCTTCACCATGCGATTCGTGAATTTGTTATCCGGTTCGAGGGGGGATATTGCCGACGAACGGATTGCCCAACTGCTGCATGCTTCTTGTCTGCCGCCGCACTGCATGGATTTAATTGCAGCCGAGCTCGAGCGACCTCCGCTCTTAGAGGAAATGGAGGTTCCTTTGAATCTGCGGCGTCTATTGGCGGAGACCTTGTCAGGGACCTGGGCCGCTACCCAGGGATCAGGACGCGCAGCTACTATGACTACGCGGGCCGGGCCAGGCAACGCTCTTGCTGCCCAGCTTTTCCTGATCCTCGTTTCCAGGTGCACTCGGCGGACCTGGGGGCGCCTTGAGGACGCCAGGGTAGTGCAGGAGCTGGACGCCCCCTCGGCCAGGGCCCTGGATCCCCTTGCACAGCCCGGCGCCAGCGCCGAGGTCTCGATTAATGATGTTGAGTATAGCGATGACAGTCTGCGCGATGCGTGGGGCCCAGCTGGTCCCATCATTAAAATCAGTGTCTCATGGCGATTGCCGCCGACGCCTTCACCGCTGCGGACCTCGAGATCAACGCGGGCCCCGCCGAGGCGGCCCCCCCCGCGTGACCTCCAGGGGCCTCGGGGCCGCCGCGGCCCGCAAGGAGTTCAGGATCGAGGAGGAAGGAAAGGTTTCGATTCCATCTACCCGCGCGTTTCCCAGGGGCCCACCCTGGAGGCGAGCCATGCGCACGAGCACCTCGGAGGGATAGTTTCGGACAAGCAGGATGTGGCGCCTGAGCTCGCCGATCGGTTTTCGTCGACGTCGTCGTCGCTGCAGGCTCTTCGGCAGGTGGTCTTTCCCATCTCCCAACTCGCCCTGCAGCGCAAACTGCAACTCGCGGACGTGCTGATCATGTCCGGCAGGCTTTACAACGCGGCCACGTGGCCACGACCTTCGTCGGTTCAGTATAGGCGCTACATGTCTGGCACCATTCGGATCTACCGCTCGGCCCTGGGCAAGCCTGCTCACGCTGATGTAGCGGACCCCGACCAGGTCTTACTGGTTGCAGCTCAGAAGTGCGACGCGGAAATCATGCTACGGCGGCGCCGTCTGCGATGCTTCAGCCGACTGCACCGCCATGCACTTGGGGCCCTCTCTGGGCCACGTCAACGCAGTCCTGGATGATCTTCGGCGGCGTCGCACTCGGGCGCCCAGGCCGAGAGAGTCGTCCTGGCCCCTTCTCGGGGTTCGGGCCGCGGGAACAGGAAGTGCCAGGACGGGGACAGCACTGGGCTAATCTAGTAAAGTCTGGGGTCGAGGCTCATATTCGATGGCAACGTCGCGTTGAAGATGCTAGGCGGCAGACGCCGGCTTGTTTCCAGCATGCTGCGAGTATTGGTGCGCCACCAGATATTCGGTATGAAGACGGCACCCTTACCTGTTGCGCATCGCTGTCCGTTCTGTGATTTCGCGTCGCCCAAGCGTGCTGCCGCGAGCAACAGATGGCCAGTCTGCACCACCAACGACGGCATGCGTCTGCGAGGTATACGTCTAGCAGTACGTGCCCTCTTTGTCTGATACGGTTCATCTCTGTGGAATTCAGTATTGATCATCTCGCCTATGGGGGCCCTAACTGCGCTATCTCGGCCCCCCCCGACCTGGCCCCAGAGGCCCCTGAAGTCCCCGAGGAGGCGCGGGCCCCCGAGGCCTCGGAGAGACGGCGGGCCCGAAAGAAGGGGGGCCCTGAGGAGGGGAGCCCGGCCTCCCGCGCCTCGAGCTCCTGGCCCTCGCAATGCCCCCCGGCAGACCCAGGTCATCAGGTCTACGCATGACCAAAATGATGAAGTGCCCGAGCCCCCTTTCTTGAGGTCCAGGAAGAGGTGCCCAGCTACGAGGCCCGCTCCCGAGGAGGAGCATCTGTTTGAACCTCTGGAGCGCGGCGGTCCTGCTGCTGACCATGGCCCGCGCCCCCTTTTCAGCACGTGGCGCTCGTTTTGTTTGCATTTGCTCCCAGGAGCAAGGCGTTCAGGAGATGCGCAGGACGAGCTGACACACGTCCTGGTGCCAGCACCAGTTCCGAGTATCATTGTTATACCATGTGATGCGGCATGCGGCCCTGCGAGCGGCGACTTGACTCGCGCTGACAGCGCGTGCAAGCGGGACCTGCCCCCCAGAGCAGGCCATGCTATAGGTCTCAGTGGAGGCCCTCCATTGTGTGAGACGCGGTCGGCTGCGAGGTGGCAGGAGCTCAGAGTTGCCGATCGGCATCGGCCGCCTGCTCCGCCTCGTACTCTCCAGCATTGTTGGGGCCGTCCTGACGTGAGTATCCGCCAGCGCCAGCAGCTATCCATTGGCTCTCAGCTCCTGCTCAGCCTGCACCAGTTGATGCTAACGTGCCTCGAGGTTGAAGCGCGTGCTCTCAAGGAACATCCAGAGGTGGCCCACTGGGAGGAGAGGGCCCCTAGCCCGTGGCAGTCCGCCACGTCCTGTGCTCTGAGTGATGCCTCAACCTCCAGGACGGTCTCTTTCGACAGTGCGTTTTTGGACAGGTCAGCAAAGCTCCCACCACATTTCTGCGCATGAGGTTAGATTCCTTTGCTGGGGGCATCCAGGAACAAGGCAAGCTCGGACGTTGTCCCCAGTCTCGTTATACCCGTGCCACCTTCCGTGGCATCGATCCCTCGACGGGGAGATGGAGAACGGCCCCCAAGAGAAGGTACCCCCAGGACCTCTGTGCTGCCATGGCCCGCGCAGTCGCCCGACGCGCCGAGGCGGCGCATCGGCCGCGCGACAGAGATAAGCTCGACTCCAGTGAGATTCCAGAAGGACAGCGCGCTTGTCTCAGGCCCTCGACCCCTCATGCTGACAGCACCGTGGGGGAGAAGGCTGAGATTGCCACGCATCTTGCCGGCTTCGAGCTGATGAAAAGGGGCCCGGGGACACCCGATGTTATCGCCCTCGGGCCCCTTCCCTTGCCCCTGCCACGCGCCCCGCGCAGATTCCGTCGCTGGGACAGGCTTCGCGGCCCGAGGAGCTTGGCCCGCGGCCCGGGGAGGAGGGCCCGTGGGCCGAAGAGGGCACAGTGAGGGCTCGCGAGGCTGCCGGGGGCCCTCGGGTTCCACCCCGTCTCCTCCCCCCCCCCTTCTCGCGCGGAACTCGCGGGAGGTTCCCCGACGCCAGGGCCGAGCCAGGCGGGAGCATGCCCGATGTCGAGGGGCAGTGCGTCGCGCCCTCCCCGCAGGAGGCCTCTTCTCCTCGGACGCCGCTGCTGCCCCCCTTCCCCCGCTCCAGAGAGTTCGAGGCAGGCCGCGCAGGTGCGCGCAGGGCTCTGCTGCGCGGCAGCGCGCGTCCCGGGCGCGACGGGGCGATGGGGCCCCTCGCCCTGCCGTCCCTTTTTGGTGCTGCATCCGCGCCTCGCACTGCGCTCGGGCATGCAGCATGTTGTGCTCGCGTGGCTGCCTGTGAGCATTCATCGGCTAGAAGGTCATGAGGTCCTCCTCCTCCCCCTCATCCTCCTCCTTCTCGCTCCTCCTCCTCCTCCTCCTCCTTCTCCTCCTCGCTCCTCCCCCTCCTCCTCCTCCTCCTCCTCCTCCTCCTCATCCCCTCCTCCTCCTCCTCCTCCTCCTCTCCTCCTCCCTCCTCCTACTCTCCTCCCCCACTCCCCCTCCCCCTCCTCCCCCTCCTCCTCCCCCTCCTCCCCCTCCTCCTCCTCCTCGTTCAACCGCGCGACCTCAAGTTCAACGGGCTCATCCACCTCTCCTGTCTCCCGCGCGCCCACGACCAGCCTACTGCGTTGGGGCGCCTGGGACTTGGTGGCCACTGCGACGATGATCGAGGACTCGACGATCGCCCAGCGCCTCACCCTCTGCGACTTCATCTACCTCGAGGCGCGAAACCTCAGGACTGGCTGATTCGTAACGACTGTTGTTGTGTGCGGCCTGGTGTAAGCGGATTGTGCCTGGTGTGCTAGGGTGCTCCTGGTGTTTGCACGCCGCCCGCCGTCCTTGCCGCGCCGCGCTGCGGCTCACGATGGCTCCGCCTTTGCCTATCGTCCCGTTTCCGCTTGGGAGATTTTTGTCAGGCAGGGGCTGGACCCGCCCCCGCATTCTGACTTTACTCACTCACTTGAGAAGAAACTCTGAGAACCTCCCGCATGTGTGTGGGGGTTGGTTGTTGGATCACTCAGCCCTTTTCTTTCGCGCTTCGCGCCATGATGCGGCGCTGGAGGCGACCCGCCTTCAGGGTCGCGTCGTACCCAGGCTCCTCCTCATCCTCATCCTCGTCCTCCTCCTCCTCCTCCTCCTCCTCTTCCTCCTCCTCCTCCTCCTCCTCCTCCTCCTCCTCCTCCTCCTCCTCGGTTCGTCCCTGAGATCCGACGTTACGAAAACACTGCAACATCGCAAACAAACACGACCGCAGCCGTTGGCCCCACGGTTTTGCGTCATTCCTCGAGCTGGATCGATCCGCGAAGGTCTCGGGGTCCCAAACCCAGCGGAAACGCCCAGTGTGGAAGAATCGCAACGCCAGGATCTCAAGATTTGTCGTCGCCCATCCTTCTGGATCCGCTTCGGCCCTCCTCGACCCTCCTCGACCCTCCTCCACATTCGTCGACCCTCTTCGACCACCCTCGACCCTCGATCCTCCTCGGCCCTCCTCGATCCTGTTCGGCCGTCCCCGATCCTTCTCGACCCTCCTCGACCCTCGAGGGCGGAGGGCGAGGCACGCTGCACCCGAGGAGGACGGCTCCTGGCGCTCCTGGGGAGAAGACCGCGCAGCCAGCGACGGGGACTGGCGCCCGCGGCCGCCGTCGCTGGAGGCGGCCGTGCCGCCGCCGACGCGCCCGATCCTCCTGGAGGACCACAAGGGGTATGAAAGGGGTAAGGGGAAGAGGAGGAGGAGGGGGAGGAAAAGGAGGAGGGGGAGGAGGAGGACGAGGAGGAGCAGGAGGAGGCGGAGGAGCAGGAGGAGGACGAGGACGAGAAGGAGGAGGAGGAGGAGGAGGACGAAGAGGAGCAGGAGGAGGAGGAGGAGGAGGAGGAGGAGGAAGAGGAGAAGGAAGAGAAAATAAAGGAGGAGTTGGAGGAGGAGGGGGAGGAGAGTTAGAAGGAGGAGGTAAGCAGGAGGAGGAGGGAGGCCGAGGAGGAAGAAGAAGAGGAGGAGGAAGAACGGAGGAGGAGGAGGAGGAGGAGCAGGAGGAACACGAGGAGGAGCAGTGAGGAGCAGGAGGAGGAAAAGAGGAGGAGGAGGAGAGACGGAGAAGAGGAGGAGACGGGGAGGGGAGGAAGGGAGGAGGAAGAGAAGAGGAAGAGGAAAAGGAGGAGGAGGGAGGAGGAAGCAGGAGAGGAAGAGTGGGAACATAAAGACAACGGGAAATATGTAAAGGAAGAGGAGGCGGAGGAGGGGAAGAGAAGGAGAAAAAAGGAGGAGGAGGAGAGGAAAGAGGAGGAGGAGAAGAGGAGGGAGGACGAGAGGTAGGGGAGGCGGGCGGAGGAGGAGGAGGAGGAGGAGGGAGGAGGAGTAGGAGGAGGAGGAGGAGGAGGAGAGGAGGACCCTGAGATCCTGGCGGTTCATTTTTTCGAGCCGGGCGTTTTCGTTTTTTTTCGGGACCAGGGACCCTCGCAGATCGATCCTGTTCGGGAAATGACAGAGAAAGTAGGGTTTGGGGATCTGGTCGTGATTTTGCGCGATGTTACACTTCGTTCGCAACGTCGGATCTCAGGGGAGAAGGAGGAGGAGGGAAGGAGGAGGAGGAGGAGGCGGAGGAGGAGGAGAGGAGGAGGGGGTGTGAGGATGGGGAGGAGGAGGAGGAGAGGAGGAGGAGGAGGAGGGCAGGAAGAAGAGGAGCAGGAGGCCAGGAGCAGGAGGAGGAGCCAGGAGGAAAGAGAGGAGGAGGAGGAGGGGGAGGAAGAGAAGAGGAGGAGGAGGAGCGATGAGGAGGAGGAGGAGGAGGAGAGGAGAAGGAGGAGGGAAGGCAGAGGAGGAGGACGAGGAAAGATGGAGGAGGAGGACGCGCGCAGGAGGTAGGAGGAGGAGGCGGAGGATGAGGAGGGGAGGAGGAGGAGGGGGAGGGGGGAGGGGGGGGGGTAGAGTATCGTGGACTGTAGTGTATTGTTGATGCCCTTGAGGGTAGGCATAACCCTGTGAGGACGGATGGGGCTCTGGGGCTCACCCACCCTTGTTACCGTGCCCCCAGGTACAAGGACCGTGGTAGGCACACGGTATGAGAGGTAGCATACCTTTCATCGGCAACCTCCGTTGTGAAGACCGTGGCTCGTCCTTACTCGGCTTGTGCGCCAGAGCAATCGGAGCGTATCAGCACACGCGGGAGGTGAGTGTGAATGAGGGGTGATGGATTCCACACCTCCTGACTGCATGGACGATGCGGCGGAGCGAGGCCGCCAAGGTAATGAGGCTCAGAGTATACAGCGCTGAATGCCAGTGCGTGCGCGTGCGGCGGGATGCAACAAGGGAGTAGGTGGCTGATGTAATAAGTGGACAACGTCAACCCACGCCACCATTGTGCTGCGTACCCCAACGGTTACACGACGCGACGCGACGGCAAGCTGAGAGGCAATGGTTACCTCACCTCCTGCCGGCATGGACGATGCGGCGGAGTGAAGACGCCAAGGTAATGAGACTCAGAGTAAACAGCGCTGTATGCCAGTGCTTGCGCGTGCGGCAGGGTGCAACAAGGGAGTAGGTGGCTGAGATAATATGTGGCCAACGTGACCTCACGCCACCTCTGAGCTGCGTACCCCTACGGTTACACAACGCGACGCGACGGCAGGCAAGGGGATCGCGCGCCGAAGAATACGATTCGACCCGCGGCCGCATAACCATCTGAGAGGCGATGTTTTCCTCACCTCCAGCTGGCATGGACGATGCGGCGGAGTGAACAAGCTGGCCCAGAACGCATCCTGGGACCATGCCTGCTGAGGCCGGCGCGCCTCACGTAGGCCCTCTGCCCAAGACTGGGAGGATACGAACTTCGAGAGTTTCGTATCGGGTGCGACCCCCAGAAGGCTCACTGCGAGGGGCATCTCCGACCTTCAAAACCCCTTCGGGTTTCGGGGACGATGAGCTTGGCGAGTCAATGAGGACGAGTCGGTTCCCCAGTTGACCGTTTCCCTGGGGGGGTCCTCAGTTGTCCGTTTCCCTGTGCCCCGCATCATCGCCACGGCGTGCGGTGGGGACAGCAGCGAATGACGACAACAAAGAGAGAGCAAATTACAAGCGGCGAGCTGTGTAGCAACAGTCCAGTGGCGTCAGCGAGGCGAACGGCGACGACAAAACTAGGCACAAGACAGCGGCAGTGGCGCTGCCTAGGCGCCTAACGCCTGCGCAAGGTAGAGTATGAGGAGGAGGAGGAGGAGGAGCAGGAGGAGGAGGGGCGGAGGAGGAGGAGGAGGAGTCAAACGAGGAGTAGGAGGAAAACGAGGAGGAAGAAGAAGTAGGCAAGGAGGAGGAGGAGGAAAAGGAAGAGGAGGAAGAGTAGGAGGAGGAGGAGGAGGAGTAGGAGGAGGAGGAGGAGGAGGAGGAGGAGGAGGAGGAGCAGGAGGAGGAAGAGGCGGAGGAGGAGGAGAAGGACGAGAGGAGGAGGACCACGGAGGAGGACCGGCTCCACGATCATCCCATCTAGCTCCGCGCAACGTAAAACGTAGGAGGAGGAGGAGGAGGAGGAGAAAGTGGAAGAGGAGTCTGAGATCCATGCGACCCATTTTTCTCGAGCCGGGCGTTTTCGCTTTTTGCTCGGGTCGGGGGGCCCTTGCAGATTGATCCTGTTTGAGAGATGACACAGAATGAGAGGGCACGGGGCTCCGGTCGCGATTTTGTACGATGTTGCAATGTTTTGGCAATGCTGGATCTCAGGGGAGGAAGAGAAAAAGGAGGAGGAGGAGGCGGAAGAGGAGGAAGGCGAGGAGGAGGAGGAGGAGGAGGACCAGTGTACACCCAAGAGTCATCAACGATGTTGGAGTTAACCTTTCCTCCAAGCTCCCTCTGCATGGGCCCCTACAACGGTTCATTTCCATTGTGGGAACTGCCTCGTTGGAAGACAACCGCTTGAAGACCTTGGAGCATGCAAAAACGGGATTCTCTGGATGTCCACGCCGCAGATCAACCTGACTGCTGCGTCCTGGCGATCTGGAGCCGTACCAGAACGCCATGTTTGGGACTTCAACTCCGCGAATCAACATAACTGTTGCGCCCGCATAGTCCTGAATCCTTCCACAACACCCTTTCTGGTACGTTGATCATGGGAACCCGTGAACATCTTGCAGATGTGTAAAGGATTCCGTGCGGCGCTAAGGC
>CAUYUJ010002257.1:3577-13577 GCA_963575745.1 Prorocentrum cordatum
CTCCTCCTCCTCCTCCACCTCCTCCTCCTCCTACACCTCCTCCTCCTCCTCCTCCTCCTCCTCCTCCTCCTTGAAAGTGGGTGTTTCTGGATTCCCCCTGTCTCCCCAATTAAAGCTGTGCGTAGCCCGCCTAGCTTTTGGCGGAGGAGGTCCGCTCTCGCCCCGCCGACCGAAAAAATGTGTGTTCTGGGTACCCAGATTCCCATCTATTTTTTCCGTAAGCCGGGCAAGGGTCGCTCCTGGGTTCCCCCTTTGTCTCCCTATCTTTAAGCTGTGCGTAGCCCGCCTAGCTTTTGGCGGAGGAGGTTCGCTCTCGCCCCGCCGACCGAAAAAAGTGTTTCTGGGTTCCCAGATTCCCATCTACGCTGATCAGAAGCCGGGCAAGGGCTGCTCAATCCGTGGCTGATTAAATCGACCTCCGGGAAGTTGTCTTCGTCCTTCCGGGAAGAAATCCGTTGACTGTTTCGCGTGCCGCGCCTCATTCCGGGAAGTTGTTTTTTCCTTCCGGGAGGGCCGTTTTAGCAGCCATGGTTTTAGCAGACTTCGCCCAGCTTCCGAGTTGAGCGCCTTCCTACTTCGAATGATCGATTGGCTTCACCCTTCCCGTCCTCCCGTGGGGGCGGGCGGAACCCAATCTACTTGTCAACGCCTTCCTACTTCATGTTTCTACCTATTTCTTCCGACCGATGGGCAGCAGCATGTGCATCTTCATCCACATGCGGGATATCAATCGCGCCTGCAACCCTTTACACAGGGGGGGCGACCAATAGCGTGTGCACCAATGCTGCGAGACTCACCCACGCTTCGTGGCGACATTCTGGCCACAATGCCGAGACCACGTGCGACCTGGACGACACGTGCGCGCACAGATGCAGCATGCAGGAAGACGGTGTACTTCGTCCGACGCGGGATGCAACCACACTTCAACAACATCACGATAATCGCCAGGCAGGCCACTCTCAGAAAAGGCACATTTCTCTTGCGACGGGCTGCGTAACAAGCAGCCTCACGCCACGTATGACAGCTCGGGCGACCACGCCACCGAGTGTGACAGGAAGCAGAAAAAGCACCGCGAGTACGACACCAAATGCGCCACCAAGGTCGCCGGCAAGTACGACGGTAATCGATGCGGCATGAACCCGTTCGCGGCCTTTTTTTAAGCCAGGCCAGACCACGATCGACCTGGCCGCGGAGTCTTTGCCGCACATGACCCAGCCGTACTTCGGCGAGCAGGTCTCCTCAGGCGAGAAGGGATAGTATTGGAGCGTCCTGGTGTTTCCTTTTCCAGTAGACAGAGACAGCGTTGACAACGTCGGCCACTTGACGACGTCCTCCAGAGTAGGCACGTCCACCAGAACTACGGCGGCCACCAGGACTACCATGGCGACCGGTACTGCAAGCAGAGCTTCGACGGCCAACTTCGAAGGCCACCAGCGGAGCTCCAACGGCAAGAAGCAGAGCCTCAATACCCACCATCTGAAGGCCGAGGGCCATTCGCAGAACCACGGCCGCAAGGGGCAGAGCTCAAGAAGAGCGCGCCCGTCGCACACTCCTTGTCAAAAGGGGGAGGGGCGGCTTCAGGCTGCCCCGCCCCCTCCTTCGGAAAAGGAGAGGGGGGGGTGTCCGAAGCTCCCCCCACGCCGCATTGTGGGCGTTTTTCAACCGTGGGTGCCTGGGGGGGAGGGAGGCTTGGAAGCTACCGCCCCCCCCCCCCTTTCGGGGCCCGGAGTCAGTCCAGGCACCCCTTTCAAAGGGGGGGGTGCTTCCGAAGTTACCCCCCCCTACTTTCGTTTGGAAGTTGTAGCTGGGGGTGCCTGGCTGAAGGGGGGGCGGGACTTGGAAGCTACCCCACCCTCCCCTCCTTGTCGGGCCCCGGGGCAATCCCGGGCTCCCCTTTCCAGGTGGCGGGGCCGGGGGCTTCCGAATCTGCTCCCCCCTCCCCTCTTTCTGTTGCTTTTTCCAGCAAGAGGGCTCTGGCTGAAGGGGGGGCTTCGAAGTTACTTCTCTTTTTTGGTGGTCGACGCCCCGTTGGTGTTCGGCGTGGTTGTGGCTTTTGGGCCTCTCTTTGGTTCTCGGCGCCCTTGTGGTTTGCGGCACCCCCGCTTGCGTTCGGCGTTTCTTTGGTGTTCGCCCCCTGTTGGTTGCCTGCGCCCCCTTGGTTTTCGGCGTCCCTTTGGTTTTCGGCCCTCGGTTTTCGGCGCTCCCGTGGTTGTCGGCGCTCCTTCGGTTTTTGGCGCTTCTTTTGGTTTCGTTGGTTTTCGGCGCGCTCTTGGGTTCCAGCGCCATGTTGGGTTTTCGGCGTCCTTTCGGTTTTCGGTGGCCCATTTGGTTTTCGGCAAACCCCTTCAGTTTTCAGCGTCCTTTCTACGGTTTCGGCGATTTCTTTGTTTTTCGGCACCATGTCTGTTTTCGGAGCTTCTCTTGTTTTCGGAGCCACTTTCCTTTTCGGCGCCGACTTGGTTATCGGCGCTCCTGCGGTTTTCGGCGTGGTTGTCGGCGAATCGTTGACTTTCGGCGCTCCTTTGGTCTTCGGCGCTCCTTTGATTTTCGGCGCCGTTTTGGTTTTCGGCGCCCTCTCGGTTTTCGGGGCATCCTTGGTTTTCGGCGCTGCTCTGGTTTTGGGCGCTCTTTTGGTGAACGGCGCATCTTTGGTTTTCGGCGCCCCGCTGGTTTTCGGAGCCTTTTTAGATGTTCGGCGCCTCTTTGGTTTTCGGCGTTCTTTTGGTTGTCGGCGCCTTTCGGTTTTCGGAACCCCTTTGCTTTTCGGCGCTTGTTTGGTTTTCGGCGACACTTTGGTTTTCGCCGCCCCTGCGGTGTTTCGGTGCCCGTCTGATTTTCGGCGCATCGTTGGTTTTCGGCGCTCTTTTGATTTTCGGCATTGCTTGGTAGGCACAGCGACACCCCGAGAGTTTTGAGCGGGTGGCGCAGGTTGCCCACACCCACGATCCCGAACGGCTTGCCCACACCCACGATACACCCACGAGGTTGGGCAAAGCTTGCCCCAACTTCGGTGTGGATGGCAGGCAGCGTGACGAAGCTGCCTAGCACAAGATGCGCCGCTTCCTGCAGCACAAACACCCCAAGTGTCCCCGTAGCGATTTGATAATCGCACACATGCCCCTCTCGGCCCAGGTCTACGGGGCATGTGCCGCCGAACCCTAGCCATTGGCTCGCTTGTCTCTGGCCACTTTTGCAAGCCAGGAACCAGTTCCGCGAGAGGGAAAACATCTTCCTCCTCCTCCTCTCCCTCCTCCTCCTCCTCTTCCTCCGTCTCCTCATCCTCATCCTTGTCCTCATATCCCTCCTCTTCCTCCTCCCCCTCCTCTTCCTCCTCCCCCTCCTACTCTTCCTTCTCCTCCTTTTCCTGCCTGGCCGCTGGCACCTGTTATTGGTTGGTTGTTCTCCGTTCGATATCCCGTGCGCGAGGCGGCGGAGTCGTGCGGCTTCTTCGTTACGGTGATAGGAGCGTGCCGCCTGTGGGGTGGGCAGGGGAAGACGAGGGGGAGGAATGGTCAGGGAGGGGGAGGAGGAGGTGTATGAAGGCGAAGGAGGTTGCGCAGTGTGCAGGGACGAGGAGCCGGAGGAGCAGGAGGAGGAGGAGGAGGAGGAGGAGGAAGAGGAGAAGGAGGAGGAGGAGGGAGAGGAGGAGGAAGATGAGGAAGGAGAGGAGGAGAAGGACGCGGACGGCACAAGGCGGAAAGCGGAGGGCGGAGGATGGAGGAGGTAGGAAGGAGGAGGAGGTGGAGGGAGGAGGCGGCGAGAGGAGGAGGAGGAGGTGGAGGAGGAGGAGGAGAGGGAAGAGGAGGAGGGGGAGGAGGAGGAGAAGATAGGAGGGGGAGGAGAGGAGGAGGAAGCGAGGAGGAGGAGGAGGAGGAGAAGGAGGAGAAAGAGGAGGAAGACACACGAGGAAGGCAGACGAGGAAGGCTGAGGAGGAAGGCGGGCGATGAGGATGAGGAGGACCTGCATGCGTCGTCCGCGGTTTCGCGTGAGCGGCCGTGCCGAATGCAGCCTTCTCCGTTCTGGCGCCCCGCAGGCCTCTCATCGGCTATGAGGGGCCCTGCTCCCCTGGGCCCTCTCGCCGCCGCTCACCAAGTCGTTTCCTGGACCAGTGACGTCACATGACCGAACCGGCAGAGCAGAATCCGCGGCGGGCCAGAAGGGAAAGTGGCCCGCACATGCAGCATGTTGGAATGTCGCGGGGCTGTCAGGGGGAGGAGGAGGAGGAGGAGGAGGAGGAGGAGGAGGAGGAGGAGGAGGAGGAGGAGGAGGAGAGGAGGAGGAGGAGGAGGAGGGAGGAGGGGAGGAGGAGGAGCAGGAGCAGGAGGAGGAGCAGGAGAGGAGGAGGGCAGGAGCAGGAGAGGAAGGAGCGGAACGGGAGGAGGAGGAGGAGGAGGAGGAGGGGTGGAGGAGGAGGGGAGCGGTGGAAGGAGGAAGAGGAGCAGCAGCAGCGCTAGCAGGGAGCACCAGGAGGAGGGAGGAGGGAGGAGGAAGCAGAGAGGAAGAGTGAGGAGGAGGAGGAGAAGAAGGAGGAGGAGGAGGAGGAGGAGGAGGGGGAGGAGGAGGAGGAGGAGGAGGAGGAGGGATTGTCAGGACTGTCGTTTAGGACGCGGTCTGCATATTACCATGTTCGTGTCCTATAACCGCTGTATCTTTCAAATGGGTCTGGATCCTTTGCCTCCCTTCAACTGTTACACGACATGATGAGCTGTCGCGCGCGATTATGTGCCCCATCAAACTGCAGATGTCCATCATCAATGGGTATCAATTGGGACACATGATCAGAACGATTGCCACCCTAAATCATTCTCAATTCGTTCGGATGCTCCTCACAATTGCGAGGCGCCCGATGATTCACTCATGGTGTCCTCTCCCCTCGTGTGATGCCCCCTGCTCTTAAGTCGGGCCTGTCCCTCTACGGGAGAACTGTCCACAAATAGTCAAAATTGTCGGGGGACGATGTTTTGAGTATTTCCCAACCATCCTGTGGTGTTGGGTCCTCATTTTGAAGAGACAGCGCCCCGCGTTCCCACCTCCCGCTGCCCCCTCCCCCCTCCCCATCCTCCCTCCTCCTCCCTCTCCTCCCTCCTCCCTGCGTTTCACCCACCCAATACAGCGCTTCGTGGCTCCATAGGGAGCTCCAGCAAAGGCCCCAGTGGCAGGGTCCGCATGCAGTTCCACCTCCATTTCGGCGCACCTCTCACACGTTTCGTGGCCCCATAGGGTGCTCCACCAAGGCCAGTGGCAGGGTCCGATGCAGTTCCACCCCCTTTTCGGTGCACACACCCCTACAGGTTTCGTGGCCCAATATGTGTGCTCCACAATGCCAAGTAGGCTAGGGTCCGCAATGCAGTTCCACCTCATTTCGGCGCACCCTCACTCCGTTTCGTTGCCCCATAGTTATAAAGGTGTCCACCCAGGCCCCAGTGGCATGGACCGCCTATGCAGTTCCATCCCCACTTCGCGCACCCCTTCCACATTCGTGGCACCATAGGGTTGGTGCTCCGCGGAAGGGCCCCAAAAGTTTTTTTTTTGGCAGGGTCCGCATGCCGTTCTCGCACCTCCATTTCGGCCGCACCCCTCATACGGTTTTCGTTGGACTCATAGGAGTGCCCGCCCAAGGCCCCATTGCAGGGGTCCGCTATGCAGTTCCACCCCCATTTCGGCGCACCCCTACACGTTTCGTGGCCCGATAGGGTGCTCCGCCGAAGGCCCCAGTGGCAGGGTCCGCATGCAGTTCCACCCCCATTTCGGCGCACCCCTCACACGTTTCGTGGCCCTATAGGGTGCTCCGCCGTAGGCTCCAGAGGCAAGGCCCGCATGCAGTTCCACCTCCATTTCGGCACACCCCTCACACGTACCGTGGCTCCATAGGGTGCTCCGCCGAAGGCCCCAGTGGCAGGGTCCGCATGCAGTTCCACCCCCATTTCGGCGCACCCCTCACACATTTCGTGGCCCCATAGGGTGCTCCGTCGAAGGCCCTCGTGACAGGGTCCGCATGCAGGTTCCACACCCATTTCGGCGCACCCCTCACACGTTTCGTGGCCCCATAGGGTGCTCCGCCGAAGGCCCCAGTGGCAGGGTCCGCATGCAGTTCCACTCCCATGTCGGCGCACCTTCACACGTTTCGTGGCCCCATGGTGTGTTCCGCCGATGATCCCAGTGGCAGGGCCCGCATGCAGTTCCACCTCCATTTCGGCGCACCCCTCACACGTTTCGTGGCCCCATAGGGTGCTTCGCCGAAGGCCCTCGTGACAGGGTCCGCATGCAGTTCCACCTCCATTTCGGCGCACCTCTCTCACGTCGTGGCCCCATAGGGTGCTCCCCGCAAGGCCCCAGTGGCAGGGTCAGCATGCAGTTCCATCCGTATTTCGGCGCACCCCTCACACGTTTCGTGGCCCGATAGGGTGCTCCACCCAAGGCTCCAGTGGCAGGGTCCACATGCAGGTCCACCTCCATTTCGGCGCACCCCTCACACGTTTCGTTACCCCATAGGGTGCTCCATTCAAGGCCCCCGTGGCAAGTCCGCATGCAGCTCCCCCTCCATGTCGGCGCACCCCTCACACGTTTCGTGGCCCCATGGAGTGTTCCACTTAGGGCCCCAGTGGCAGGTTCCGCATGCAGTTCCCCCTCCATTTCGGCGCACCCCTTCCACGTTTCGCGGCCACCAAAGGCCGTGGTGGCAGCGCCCGCACGTGGTTCCACCCTGCATTTCGGCGCACCCCTCAGGCGTTTCGTGGCCTCAGATGGAGCTGCACCGACGGCTCCTGTGGCAGCGCCCGCATGGCGTACCCGTGCCAATTTTGGCACACCGGTCACACGCGTCGTGGTCTCAGAGGGAGGTTCACTGAGGACGATACCCACACCTGCGTTACACACAGCTGCACATGGTTGGGCCCTTCGCCAGGATAATTTTCCCAACCATCCTGTGGTGTTGGGTCTTCGTTTTGAAGAGACAGCGCCCCGCGTTCCCACCTCCCGCTGCCCCCTCCCCCCTCCCTCTCCTCCCTCCTCCTCCCTCTCCTCCCTCCTCCTTGCGTTTCACCCACCCATTACAGCGTTTCGTGGCTCCATAGGGAGCTCCAGCAAAGGCCCCAGTGGCAGGGTCCGCATGCAGTTCCACCTCCATTTCGGCGCACCTCTCACACGTTTCGTGGCCCCATAGGGTGCTCCACCCAAGGCCCCAGTGGCAGGGTCCGCATGCAGTTCCACCCCCATGTCGGCGCACCCCTCACACGTTTCGTGGCCCCATAGGGTGCTCCACCCAAGGCCCCAGTGGCAGGGTCCGCATGCAGTTCCACCTCCATTTCGGCGCACTCCTCACACGTTTCGTGGCCCCATAGGGTGCTCCACCCAAGGCCCCAGTGGCGGGTCCGCATGCAGTTCCACATCCATCTCGGCGCACCCCTTCCACATTTCGTGGCCCCATAGGGTGCTCCGCCCAAGGCACCAGTGGCAGGGTCCGCATGCAGTTCCACCTCCATTTCGGCGCACCCCTCACACGTTTCGTGGCCCGATAGGGTGCTCCACCCAAGGCCCCAGTGGCAGGGTCCGCATGCATTTCCACCCCCATCTCGGCGCACCCCTGACCACGTTTCGTGGCCCTATAGGGTGCTCCGCCCAAGGCCCCAGAGGCAGGGCCCGCATGCAGTTCCACTTCCATTTCGGCACACCTCTCACACGTTTCGTGGCTCCATAGGGTGCTCCGCCGAAGGCCCCAGTGGCAGGGACCGCATGCAGTTCCACCCCCATTTCCGCGCACCCATCACACACTTCGTTGCCCCATAGGGTGCTCCGTCGAAGGCCCTCGTGACAGGGTCCGCATGCAGTTCCACCCCCATCTCGGCGCACCCCTCACACGTTTCGTGGCCCCATAGGGTGCTCCGCCGAAGGCCCCAGTGGCAGTGTCCGCATGCAGTTCCACTCCCATGTCGGCGCACCTTCACACGTTTCGTGGCCCCATGTTGTGTTCCGCCGATGGCCCCAGTGGCAGGGTCCGCATGCAGTTCCATCTCCATTTCGGCGCACTCCTCACACGTTTCGTGGCCCCATAGGGTGCTCCGCCGAAGGCCCCAGTGGCAAGGTCCGCATGCAGTTCCACCTCCATTTCGGCGCACTCCTCTCACGTTTCGTGGCCCCATAGGGTGCTCCGCGGAATGCCCCAGTGGCAGGGTCAGCATGCAGTTCCATCCCCATTTCGGCGCACCCCTCACACGTTTCGTGGCCCCATACGGTGCTCCGCCGTAGGCTCCAGTGGCAGGGTCCACATGCAGGTCCACCTCCATTTCGGCGCACCCCTCACACGTTTCGTTACCCCATAGGGTGCTCCATTCAAGGCCCCCGTGGCAAGTCCGCATGCAGCTCCCCCTCCATGTCGGCGCACCCCTCACACGTTTCGTGGCCCCATTGAGTGTTCCATTTAGGGCCCCAGTGGCAGGTTCCGCATGCAGTTCCCCCTCCATTTCGGCGCTGGTGGCAGCGCCCGCACGTGGTTCCACCCTGCATTTCGGCGCACCCCTCACACGTTTCGTGGCCTCAGATGGAGCTGCACCGACGGCTCCTGTGGCAGCGTCCGCATGGCGTATCCGTGCCAATGTTGGCACACCCGTCACACGCGTCGTGGTCTCAGAGGGAGGTTCACCGAGGACGATACCCACACCTGCGTTACACACAGCTGCACATGGTTGGGCCCTTCGCCGGGATAATTGACACTTTTGGGTGGCATACTTCGAGAATTGCTGTTCGTCCAAATTCCGCCTGCAGGGGGACACGCCCGGCCTAACCCTACTCCCCTTCAAAGGCCGCCCACTCCACGACTGTGAAGTACCGAGCAAAGATGCACGACCAAACTTGAACACTGGGGCGTTGGAGGGAGGAGGAAGGCAGGGAATGATAGATTGCTGGAATTATGTGGCTGTCGCTGAGCTGCAAACAAAGTGCTCTTCACCCCACAAAGAGTATCTACCCTGTCTCCTCTAAGGCGGATCACCGTAGCCAACCTGGCATGTCCCGCCATCTGGGGCGCGTGGTCGCGACCGCCAGGGCATCCTCAGTTGCTTCTCCTAGTACACACTTGCCGTTGCTTGCGACGTGCGCGGATTCGTTACGATGGAAGTCGTAGTGCACCACGCCAATAGCCAAGCACCGGGTGCTGGGACTGCGCACGGCAATCTCTACGCCCGACACACACAGGCAGAAGGGCTCGGGCTCGAGGCCGCAGTGGCTCGGTCCGGCGTGGACGGGCCCGGCCCCTTCGGCCCCACCATACCTCCGACGCATGTTAAGAATGCCCGTGGGACACCATCCGGCTTAGTGAGTGGCAGCTACCCTTGTGGGCGAGCGAAAGCTGAGTCAGCCAGGGGTTCCACGCAAAATTACCACCTTGGCCGCATCGCCCACCAGCGCGGAGTCCGAGCGCAGAGCCCCACTGCTCCCCTGCTGAATCGTTGACGCTTCGCGAATCCCCACCAGCCTATCCAGAAACGATGCCCAGAGGAATTGCCTCGATCAGGGGAGCGGGCAGCACACAGAGGAAGGGTCCCCCAGTGGAGGCTTCTTGGAGCGTCTTGGGGGCCTCTTGGCGGTCCCGGACGCCTCTTAGAGCGTTTTGGGTGCCTCGGAGAGCTTCGTGGGGCCTCTTGGGGGTCTCTTGGGAGCCTCTTGCAGGCCTCTTGGGCGCCTGTTGGGGCCTCCTGGGGCCTCCTGGACGCCTCTTGGGGCCTTCTTGAAGCGCTCTTGGGAGCCTTGGGAGCGCTCTTGGAGCCATCTTAAGGCCTCGGCGGGAAAGCCACAAACATGGATTTCCCCAGGGTTTTGGAAGGATGTTGGCCTCTTCGGGGCCTCCTGGGGGAGCTCTTTGGCCACTTGGAGCCGTCTTGGAGCGGTCTTGGGGCCTCTTGGAGCATCGTGGGCGCCATCTTGAGGCATCTTGGGATATCTTGAGCCATCTTGGAGATCATCTTTGGCTCTCCCAGGCGCTCTTGGAGTCATCTGAAGCAGTGC
>CAUYUJ010002257.1:21077-76077 GCA_963575745.1 Prorocentrum cordatum
TTGCAAGCCAGGACTTCACGGTGGGCGATATGGAGACCGTCCGCATCGGCTCTGGAGTATCTGCCGCCAAGGTGTCGTTCGATTCAACCATCTCGGAGATCGGACGAATCGGCGTCGACACCTACGTCATGGCCCAGTCGGGAACGGTGGGGATGTCCAACGAGTCGTGGGACGTCAACATCGGAGACTTGAAGTGGAATATCCGCCTCTGGGACTGGACCTGGTGCGACGGCTCCAACTGCAAGCAGGGCCAGACCGAGCAGGTCGGCGTGTTCGTCGAGCTCGACATTACGGTGCAGAATTTGGGGGGTGGGAGCGCCAACCAGGGCAGCGGGAAGTCCGTGTCTCTGGGCAGCAACGCGACGCTCGAGCTGTCGACGCAGGTGCAGAAAGACTGCGCGTGGGAGCAGCTGCCGGCCGAGTTCCCGTCCATCAGTACCCAGGGCAGCCAGACCACCGTCACCTTTCGCTTCCCGCGCTTCGAGACCTCCTGCCTGTACGATCCCGTTCTGTCTGGCGCAGCGGACGAGATGGGTGTCGACGTTGACTCTCCCACCCCGGCCCCAGCGCCCGATGATGACGTGGCTAGCGCGGCCGCGTCGGCCACACTCGGCGCCGCTGCGCTCTGCTCCTTGAGCGCGGTGGCGGTTTGGGGCTAAGAGTCGCCAAAGAGCGTCTTCTAACATTTCACGTGCAATGCCCCTATGCCTCGGCAGAACTTTATGGAATTCTGAGGTAGGCGAGACCCGTCTATGACGGGTGTGGAGGCAAGGACGAAGTTGTTTGGCTCCACCCCACGATCAGGGAGGCTTTTCCTCCTCCAAGCAACGGATGGGCGAGTGGAGTAGCTTGAGCTATACCCAGGGAAACAAAAAGTGACCTAACCACAAAAACTCGGAGGTCCGCACGGATTTCTCGGATCGGCGTTGGGGCCCCCCGGCGGCGCCTCCGGCGCCGACCCTGGCGCGCTCCGCGCTCACTTTTTGTTCCCCTAGTAATTGGCTGCGGGGTCAGGCTGGTGCCCGTCCCTTGCACGAACCCGCGTTCGGCTGTTCGGCGCTCCCCTCCGTGACGGCACGTGCTCCGCCCGCCGGCGTGGCAGCGCGTGCTTTTTTTATATTTAGTTTAGGTACAGTATATCATTCAAGACAGTGTGCGCGAGAGGTCCTCCTAGTGATACCGCCTCTCGATCGGGGCCGCGCGTGCTCCGCGCGCCAGCGCGAAAGCGCGCGCAGCTCACTGCAGGGCAGCACGCCCGAGAGTTGAGCTTCCGAACCTCATCATCGGGAAGTCTGTTCGGCCTTGTTGGAAGAAAAGCAACAAGTTATGATGTTCCAAGAATTTGGGCTTGGAGCGGTAGGAGGGCCGGTGGGTCGTATTGAGAGTCCCTCCGTCACAGGCCGAAACATCGTTTCTTGTGGCTGCCTTGGGAGCGCTCTGGGGTCGTTCTTTGGCGCTCTGGGGTCCGTCTTGGAACCCTTCTGGCTTCTGGGCACCTCTTTGGGCTCTCTTGTGCGTTCCGGCAACCATCGTAAGAGCTCAGAAGCCCATCGGGAGCGAAAAGGCGAGAAGGCAACACACAGTGAAGGATGTTGGGCTCTCTGGAGCGTCTTTGGGAGGCTCCGTGGCCATGTGGTGCCATCTTAAAGCCGTCTTGGGGACTCGGGGACACGGTGGAAGCCGCCTTGAGCCATGCCAAGCTATCTGGCGCCATTTTGGAGACCATCCTGCGCTTTCTTGGAGCCATCTTGGGCCATCTTGGAGGAGGCTACCATCGGTCACCCCCTCTACCGGAGGAGGTAGGCGGACCCGCCCTCCCCATACAAAGGTAGCACCCGAGTCTCAGCATGGGCAGGGGCCGCCATCGACATCCACTGCGAACCGCTGCAGACGCCAGCCAGGGGCGCGACGCCCGCGAGGTGCCCCGCGCGCGCCGGGGCACCTCGATCACGACTCTCAAAGGACAATTCAAAAGGATCGCGAGGCGCTCGCGCATGGCCCGACATTTTGCCGCAGCGAGCGCTCTGCACTAGTCTTTGGCAAGGGCGGCGGGCCCGAACGTGCGAGGCAACGCGCCGCCCACCCATTGTCCCCGTCAAGAGAGAGAGCAAGCTGTGCAGAGGCTTCGCGATGCGCCCGAGCACGACCCAGCTGTCGCCTCAAAGGGCGTTCTGTGTTGGTCCTGCTCAGTGTGGGAGTCCCGCATTGGTGGGGACGGTGGGGGGTCCCGCGCTGGTCCCTCTCAGGAATCGTGGAGTGGGGAGGGTGTGTGTGTGTATTAATAGGGACCAGTGATGCGGGTTGGAAGAACCGATGCGATCCGACTCCGATGTGCCCCTACACCGCTTCCCGTTCTGGTTCGACTCCTCTTCGGCTTTCCGATTTCGACTCTGGTCCGATGCGCGGATGCCGATTCCGGCTCCGATCCGGCGTTCTCGATGCCTATCGATTTTGGTTGGGATTCCGATGCTTCGTGCGAAGCTTGAGAAAGGTAGGAGGGAGGAGAGGCCGGGTGAGGTAGGAGAAGGAGGAATCGGGGATCTTCTGACCCAGGTCAATCCAGACCTGGGTCAGTCGGGCCTTGCAGGATCCTGTAAGACCCTGCAAGATCCTGTACCCAAACCCGCGTCAATGCGAAGGATCCTGCAAGATCCTGCGGGATCCTGCTCCCAAACCCGGGTCAATGCGACCCTGGCCGTGCAGGATCCCGCAAGGTCGGGCGCTCTGGTTGACCCCCGTTTGCATTGACCCCCGTCTCAAAGCTCCCGAAGGAAGATGGAGGAGGGCGGAGAGGCCAGAGGAGGTAGAAGGTTGAAGAGGCCGGGGGAGGAGTGAGAGGGGTTCCGTCTTGCGCCGCCGCACACACCTCCACGTCCCCCCTTCCAGGTGGCTGCTCCCCTCGGAGTGGGGGGCCACCTCTGGGGGGCGACGACGAACGACGACGACGACGAACGACGACGACGACGAACGACGACGACGACGAAGACGACGACGACGACGACGACGACGACGACGACGACGACGACGACGACGACGACGACGACGACGACGACGACGACGACCGACGACCGACGACCGACGACGGACAACCGACGACCGACGACCGACGACCGACGACCGACGACCGACGACCGACGACCGACGACGACGACGACGACGACGACGACGACGACGACGACGACGACGACGACGACGACGACGACGACGACGACGACGACGACGACGACGACGACGACCGACGACCGACGACCGACGACCGACGACGACTCGAGTGAGGTCCTGAGGCGTCCTGGGGGAGCGGGATCGTCCTGGACTTCCCAGGATCCGTGTACGATTTCGATTTCGATTCTGGTGCGGCGGATTCGATTCCAGTTCCGGTCCGAAGTGCTTCTGGGTTGTCGATTCCGATCCGATCCGGTGTTCATGTTTCCGATTCCGTCCAGTCCAGTTTTTGGCCGACCCGATTTCGTGTTTCCGATCCGATGGAGGGTGGACTGGTGGGCCTGGTATGGCCTTAATCCACCTACGCCCAGAGGCTGGCGGGATTCGTTCGGAGTGCGCAGGCAGGATCGGCGATGGTAGGTACGATCCGTTCATTTGTTTGTTATTCTTTTTCTCCTGGATTTCTGGCGGCCCGTCTGGAAGGAAAAAAGGGCAGAAGGAAAAAACGGGCAGGTCATCGACCTAACTACGACGCTTCCTTTCTGTTCGTTCCTGAATTTCTTTGGGACTGGCGACGACGACGAATGCGACGACGAAGACGACAACAGCATCTCGCACACGACGCCGAAGGGTCGGTCGATTCTATTTCTCTTGTATTTCTGACGACGGGGCCTCGTGCAAGCTGTCTCCCTCTCGCCCCCTTCTGCCAATCTCAGGTGCTGCCCCCTTGCAGGGATTCCTTGTGCGTGTGCCTCGCCTGCTCTGAGCAACGGCTCTCTCTTGTGCAGCAGGGGACGGGGAAGGAGCAGAGGCTCTCTCTTGTGCAGCAAAGGCTCTCTCTTGTGCAGCAAAGGCTCCTCTCCTGTGCTTTGAGCAAAGGCTCTCTCTTGTGCTTCGCCTGCTTTGAGCAAAGGCTCTCTGTTTGAGCGTCGGAGCAGTGGAAGGGTATCTCGTCGTGCTGACGCGTGCGCCAGGGCACTCTTCCGCGTTCCCTTCCCAATGCCTCTTGGGTGCGCACAGGTCCGGCGATCTGCCCTTCGTCATACTGTGCGCCAACAAGGTCGACCTGCCGAAGAGGGTTGTCACAGCGGCAGAGGGCCAAGCGTTCGCTGCCAGGCGGAAGGGGAAGGGCACGAGCGGGCGTGCCTTCTTCTCTTCGGGCGGGGCCGCTCGCTCGGCCGGCCTCTCCGGGCCCGGTCGGCTTCGTGCTCCTGCTGCGCAGCCGACTTTTTGGCAGCTCTGTCTTCGGCGAGTCCGGGGCTCGGCGGCTCGTCCAGTGGGGGGGGGGAGGGCAGCAGGGGAGGGGCGCGGGCCTCCCCAGGAGGCTCCGCGGGCCCCAGGCCCTCCGAGGACCTGTCCAGGCCTTCTCCGAGGACGCGGAGGGCTTTGTCTCAGGAGGGGAAGATACACGCAGACTCGATTCATCGTCGTTCCCGAGGAGAATATATGGGAAAGTATGGGAAGTGTGGGGGGGGGAGAGACGAAAGTCCAGAAAATGTGAGAAAGTATGGGGGCTGTTGGTGCTTGTGTGTATCTATGTGTACGTCCCTGGGCCACCTCGTTCACAGAAGCCGTGGGGCTTCTCTCGGAAGCCCGCCGCCTTCGGAGAACGCCTGCCCCCTCTCGGATTCCCCACTTCCGGCGCGCCGCCGAAGGGGATCTCTCCGATTGGACAGCGGCCGCGCCTTACCAGTGGAGAGGAGGCATATTGCCAACTCGTCTCCAGATGTCTAAGACATGTTTTCGATATATGTTTCTGGATTGCCAAGCCATGTTTTCAATCTGTTCGAACGGGTTTACAATCTGTAGTTCAGTGTTTTAGGACATCTGCCGAGCGCAAGCAGTTCATGTTCACGGCGTTTTTTCTTCTATTATCAGAAGCCCTATCGCCTCCTGAGAAGCTTTCTAAGCTTCTCCGAGGCGCCTGCGGATTCTCAGGAGACGTGGGGCCTTCTGAGAAGCCCCGCGGCCTTCTGAGGATGCTGGCCCCCTCAGCCTCTCCCCCCTAGGCGGGGTTCCGCAGACGCGCCAGGGCATGTTCGCTTCGTGTCTACGCGGCGGCGACCCCGCCGCGGGCGTTCCAGGTTGGACGCCGCTGGTGTCCCAGAATCGGCCCTCTGTGGGAAGAAGGTTGGAAGATCCACGCGATGCCAGAAGCCGGCGCTGGGATCTCCACGACGCGGACCTGCCCTCTCCCGCGCCGCGAAGCGCAGAGAGGCTGGGCCGGCGGCCGCGCCTGCGCGCGGTTGGCGCGGACACTCGCGCCGCGCGCTCCACTGTCCCCGACTCTGCTCGGGGACACGCCAGGGGGGGCCATCCCGATGCGGAGTCGGGGAGCGCACCCAGCCGGATGCTTCGACCCGCCTCCTCTTCTGGGGCCGCAGCTTCCCGCGGCCCCGCGCCTGCCCCTTCTCCTGCCCCCTGGCTCGAGTCTCGGTGTGGACTCTTGGCGTGGCCGCGCGGTCGTTTGGGACCCCGGGCCGCTCTCCGAGGACGTCGCCCCCTGGGCGACCCTGGGCCTCCGGGCTCCCACAACGCACCCTGCGGTGACCGACCCTGCGGCGAGGCCTCCGGGGGGGTTTCGGAGGTCGCCGTGCGGCTGCATCCAATCGAGCGGCGGAAGAAACAGGGGTCGTCTGGTGGTCGTCCTCTTGCTCCTTGCTTGGCCGATCGGCGCGGGCCTTCGTCCCCCCCCCTCTCTCCCCTCCCCCCCCCAGGGGAGTAGATCTTGGCTGTTTTGGGCGCCTGTTTCGAGCAGATGGAGTCTCCCCCATCGGACGCACTGTTGCAAACGGTCGCGCTAAGCAGAGGTCCGGAGCCAGCCCCCCCCCCCCCTTCCCCTCGTTCCGCCCAATGTCGAAACGCCGAATAAGAAAACGTTCACTCGCGCCCACATTCGCGCGTAAGTTGCCCGCGTGAGGTCGCGAGCAAGCGCCCTCTCTCCACGCGGTGCGCGACGCAGGCGGCCCGCGCAAGCCACGCCTCTCATCTCACGCCTCCCCCGATCTGGAGGCTCGAGGAGGGAGAGGAGCAGGAGGAGGCTCGAGGAGGAGCAGGAGCGGGAGGGGAGGATGGGGATGGGGAGCGGCAGGAGCAGGTGGGGAGGATGGGGATATGGAGGAGGAAGAGGAGAAGGAGGAGGAGGAGGATGATGAGGAGGAGGAGGAGGCTTGAGGAGGAGGAGGCTTGAGGAGGAGGAAGAAGAGGAGGAGGAGGAGGACGACGCTTGAGGTGGAGGAGGAGGAGAGGAGGAGGAGGAGGGGAGGCTTGAGGAGGAGGACGAGGAGGAGGAAGAGGAGGAGGATGATGATGATGAAGAGGCTTGAGGAGGAAGAGGAGGAGGAGGAGGAGGAGGAGGAGGAGGAGGAGGAGGAGGAGGAGGAGGATGAGGAGGAGGCTTGAGGAGGGACGAGGAGGAGGAAGAGGAGGAGGATGATGATGAAGAGGCTTGAGGAGGAGGAGAGGAGGAGGCGGAGGAGGAGGAGGAAGAGGAGGAGGAGGAGGCTTGAGGAGGAGGAGGAGGAGAAGGAGGAGTAGGCTTGAGGATGAGGATGATGATGATGATGATGATGATGATGATGATGATGGATGATGATGATGATGAGGAGAGAGGAGGAGGAGATGAGGAGGAGAGGAGGAGGAGGAGGAGAGGAGGATGATGATGATATGATGATGATGATGATGATGATGCTGATGCTGATGCTGATGCTGATGATGCTGATGCTGATGATGATGATGATGATGAATGATGATGATGATGATGATGATGATGATGATGATGATGATGATGATGATGATGATGATGATGATGATGATGATGATGATGATGATGATGATGATGATGATGATGCTGATGATGATGTGATGGATGATTGATGATGATGATGATGATGAGGAGGAGGAGGAGGAGGAGGAGGAGGAGGAGGAGGAGGAGGAGGAGGAGGCTTGAGGAGGAGGAGGCTTGAGGAGGAGGAGGAGGAGGAGGAGGAGGAGGAGGAGGAGGAGCCACGGGCTGAGGAGAGCGGGGCCAGCCGTCGTCGTCGTCGGCCCGCCCCCTGCCCCTCGTGGCCGCGCGCCGCGGCGGTTGCAATCGGCAGCCGCTGCAGCCGCACGCCCGCGGGCGCCGCCGAGCTGCCGCCCCCTCGGGCCGCCACCTGCGAGGAGGCGGCGAGCGCGGACGCCTGGCCCCCCGCCAGGCCGCGCTGGAGGCGGCCGCCACGCCGCGCTCCGTCGGCGAGCCTGCCTGGCACCGCCGCGCCAGGCAGCAGCGCGCAGAGGCCAGGGTGCTGCTGAGGCTCTGCTCGGCGGCGCAGGTGCTGAACCAGCACCACTCCGCACAGCAGCACCAGTGCCACCAGCAGTTCCAGCGCCACCAGCAGAACGAGATGGCGCAGCAGCGGACATCGGGACCGCCAGTCGGAGCGCAGCCCTGGCCTTGGAGAAGGCAGTCGCGTGGCAGGTCGACGGCCAACAACTACCAGAACAACTACAACCACCAGAAGGACGACCAGAGCTGGCAGAAGGACCGCGACAACCACCAGAAGGACCACCAGAAGGACGACCAGAGCTGGCAGCAGGACCGCAACAGCCACCGCCAGCAGCACCACGGCGAGGACACCTACAAGAAAGGATCACGAACTCGCTCCACACCTCGCACGACGACACGGACACAGAGCAGGAAGCACTACAACGCGCACAACTTCTTTGATGGCTTCCAGTTCTCCAAGAAGCAGCGCGAGATCCTCGACCAGGTCCTCCCTGCCGACGACGAGCGCATGCAGTCCCACGAGAGCTTCTCCACGCCCCCGCTGGAGGAGGACATGCGCCGCCTTTGGGTGACAACCAAGCGCGGACGCATCGCTCGGTTGGCAGACCAAGCTCAGGGCGCACGCGCCGTCGGCGTAGACGATTCCAAGATCGTCGCCGAGCTGTCTGTCAACAAGGCAATGCTCCTCCTCACGTTGTCTCCCGACGAGCGGGTGCACTACTACCGCCGATGCATCGACAACACGGTCAGGCGAAAGAATGCGCTCAAGGACGACATCAGGAAGATGCAGACCGAGTTCGACAACACGGAGGGCAGCTTGAGGACACTACGGGCTCTACTCCAGGAGTCGAAGTCGAAGAGGGACGACGCCACATCCGACCTCGAGTACGACGACGTCTACAGCGACAACGACGAGAGAGAGAAGGACCACCACAACAGGCGCAGGACTCGGACACAGACACCTCACCCACGACAGCGCGAAGACCAGCGACCCCAGAAGTACGCAGCACCAGCAGCAGCACCACTTCGACAGCAGGACGACCCACACCAAAAAGGTCACAAAGAGCTGCTCGAGATGATCACAGACCTCTCCAAAAAGGTGGACCAGCAGCGACAACACACGGGACTCCATCAGCACCACCTAGCGCACCTCCACCAACAAGCCGATCTCCGACAATCCGAGTACCGCGAACAGTTGCAGGAGGAGTTCGTGCGCATGGAAGCACACACGTCTCGGAAGGCCCTCAACGAGCTTCATCTCGAACTACAGCACCACGAGCAACGACTCCAGCGCCGCTTCCAGGAGGAGATAGACGAGATCAACGTGCGCAGCCGCCACCAAGAACACCAGCAAGTACAACGGGTCCTACGACAGTCCGAACAACGACGTCAGGAAGATGAAGCTGAACAGGCACATCGCATGAAGACCGAGATCGAACAGCATCAACTACGTCACGACGCTGCATGCGGTCACCTTGCACGGCGGGAAGCAGTACAGCAACACGAGCTACGGGAGGCTAAGCCATTCTGGCTCCAGCATCTAATATCCGAACACCGCCTTCAACAGGAGGAAGCTCAGTGTGCTCACAACCTCCTACTTCAGCACGAGATGAGAGGGCAGCAACAAGAAGACGCACTTCGACTGGCTCAGCAACGACAGCTCCATGAAATCAACTGCAGGGTTCATGCGGAATCATCGGCACTCATGCAAGCCAAAGAGAAGATCCTCGAGGAGTACGGCGAACTGCGTGCGCAACAACACGAAGCAGCCACGACTCGAACCGAGCACCAGCACGAACGAGCCCGACTCCAAGGCGAACGTGCCAACCTACACCTCACCGAGCAGCAGCTCCACGACAGGTACATCAACCGCCTGGCGACGACCGAGGAGATGCGAATAAAGGAAAGGGAGGAAATGCAACGTGAGTTTCGACAAGCCGAGCTTCATCATGACCCTCTTGATCTTGAACTGTTGCAAGAATTGAACACGAGATTCAGCGAGAGAGACGAGGAGGAAAACAGACAGCAGGCGTTAGCCGACTCAGAGGAGAAGCGCATCCACCGCGAGATCGAAGGCGCCCTCACCGCGATCATCCCAGGCCCCTACGAGATGCCTCACCCACACGCCGACATCTACCTCGAGCAGCTACGACAGATGAGCTCTCCACCGAACGCAGCTCATTCCACGTCCAACTCAGACGCATGGAGCTCACGAGACCTCGGCTCTGCAGCCGCACCACCCACCTCACCACCCGCCCCGAACCCCGACCACACACGCGACAGAACGCCCATACACCCTCCAGCCAGTATCGCCCCACTCAGCGATGCCGACCACGTCAAGCCCTCTGAAGCACACCACTGCGATACACAAGCACACCAATCGAGCTCTCCAAGATCTTCGTGCTCTCCCACGCCCATCGCCGACGACGGCTACCTCTCTCAGTACGACGACGGACAGTCTACGCCCATTCCTGACATTCATCACGACTCCGACCTCGAAGGCACCGACACCCCCATCCCAGCTGAGCAGGCCACTCCCCCCACCCCACACATCATCTTCCCTGAAGTACGTGCCATGTCCGCCCCCCCCGACACGAGACCGACACCCGACGACCAACAGCGTTCCACGCCCCACACCACAATTCTCATTGATCTAAGCGACGACGAGCACGAAGTACCCACCACGCCCAAGACTCGACCGATCACCAGCATCACCCCAACCCAAGCCTACAGCCCCATCATCCCTCCACCCAGATTCCATATGGGAACGCCCGACAGGGCCCAGTCAGCGCCACCCTCACGAATCCGATCGGCCCTTAAGAGACAGGACCCCACATCACGACCACCGCGGAAGGTCCGTATCCACGACAGCGGTGACGGCTTCGTGGACATATCCGACCGCGTCCCTCTCCGTGCCGATCCCGACGACGAAGGGTCGGACACCGCGCTGCGTCCAAAAAACTAGATACGAACGACCCCGATGAGGGCGCTCTGGCTCATCGGACCCGTCGAAAAAGACCAGAGCAAAAGGCCCCTGGGCGGCCTCAAGCGTCCATACGTAACTCTCGGCCCAGCGCCACACAGCATCACAATGTCACAGACGCAGCAACGAACCTTGCGACCCCTGCGGTGCAGGTAACTTGCAGCTTCAGACACGCACACCCACCCCGACTTCCACTAGGGAAGCCTACATCGACTGACCTCGACAGGCTGACACCCGCTTTGGGGACCGCGGATCAGCACCGAGCGCCAGGCAACATAGACAGCCGACTCTGCCATCTTCCCTCCTCGATAGCAGACTCCACTAGCTTGCAGACCGCAACCAACCTGACGACCCAGGGGGTGCAGGTGACTTGCACTTCTGACAGCCACCTTCCGACACACACCACCAGTCCACGTGCACTGACTCCTGCTTTGGGGATAGCAGATCAGACCCGACGGACAACGGCAGTAGTTTCACTTGCCTCACACGATCAGCACGACGCAACCGATGGACAACCAACAACTAACCACCATAGGCGCCACCCGACCGAAGAGTGGGAAATCCACTCGAGCGGTTCGCGCCCCCACCCACGATCGACTGCCATACTGGGGAGGGTCCCCCCAGATGGCACCTCGCGCAGGTTGACACCTCCACGAGCGCCACCTGGCTCCTACGCCGCCATCTCCGACACATCGCCAAGGCACGACCTACTTCGCTCCACCATTTCTGAGAGCACTCAGCGTGTCACGACGACCATACCAAGAGTAAGGCCAGGCGACGAGACGAATCGGCTACACACACCACCCCGACTCGAGCGACCCAAGCCCGACGCCACGGCCGCCACAACTAGCCATTTTGGCTCTACGCATGCACGGAAATTCAACGGCTCCGACGTCCACAACGAGACGCCCGAGTACCACAGTGCGATCACGATAGACTACTTCCCTGGGATCGAGGATACCTTCCTCGATAATAGCAACGAGATGGATAGCGGCAACTTCCACCTCGATGACGACGCCATTCGCACGCGGCTTCTGGCACGAGTCCGACGGCAGCAGCAACGGCGACTAACAGCACAGCAGACATCTACGTACACCACGACCCACAATCGATTCCAAGCCCTGCAACACAGCCCACCGCCAACCCCAGCAAGACATACCACCACGCTTCCGACACAGCAGCCCACCGGCCATCCACCAGTAGCCCTGACAGCATCCCAGGGCGCTGGACATGGCACAGCAGCACCCGACAGAGACCGCCACGCGGCCACAGGTGAGAGGCGACAACGACAAAAGACAGCTATGCACCCCTTTCGATGCCCAACAGGAGCTTCTGCAACAACGCACAACGGACAAGATGCACACAGAAGACAGCAGAAGGCGACAGCATTGTTACCGTTTCGAGTACAGCGACCACCCAATCCCAGCGCCGACAACCAGCCCCAACAACCGCAACCGTCGTACCACGAGGCCAATCTCGACATCACAAGATACCACGGCATGCAACCACCAGGCGACTGCACATGCGACCTAGGGGACACCAGAGGACTGATCAGACGAATACGGGCCACGACCGCCCCCTTTCTCAACGCCAACATCGAAGGTGACGACCTGCACCCAGCAGCAACATATGCGCTCAACAATACGACGAAAGGCAACAATGCCCACAGCGCAAAGCACATCTTCACTGACGCTTCCCACAACGCACGGAGACCAGACTGCTGCTCATGGGCATTCTTGGTACTACAAGAAGGTGGCGAACACGATCAACACACGTTCAGAGGAGCCTTCAGCAGCATCGTCAGCAAGAGCCACAACATGAAGTTGAATGACCGCAGCACCACCAACACCACAGGCGAAATCATGGCCATCGTGCAGGCTCTCATGTGGTCCATCGCCGTCGCCGAGCCGCAACCTATCTGCATTCACACCGATTGCGAGACGGCCATCAATATATGCATGGGACGCGCCACAGCAACAGCAGACGAACATCTTGCGAGATTCATGAAGGTCATCTTCGACACGCTCAAGAACGAAAACGACACAACCTTGCACCACGTCCCGAGTCACGAAGGCATGCCGTGGAACGAGCTCGCCGACGGAATCTCAAAGAGGACACGCAAGCGATACGAGAGAGGCCACGACTACGACACCATCCCGCACAACTTCAGAGACATCATTGCGGACACAAAGTACTATCAATGGGAGTCGATCCTCCAGACTGATCATCCCGATCGAGCAGCTTACCCACTACGCGAAGGTGCCACCTTACGCTTTGGATTACCAACTCGGAATGCTAGTGTTCGGCACCTCATGGCGCCTAAGACGGTCTCTGCCAAAGAAACCAAGATCGAGCTCTCCATCGCAACCTACAACGCCGAGAGTGTCAGAGAGTCCGACGCTCAGCAGCAGAAGAAGTTCACAAAGGCAGCTCGGCTAGCACACCAGTGGCGGGGACCCTTGCTTCGACGACAATTTCAAGAAAAGCGACTCCACATCATCGGCATTCAGGAGGCGCGCAACGAACGGCGCACAACAAATGGGAATGGATACTTCATCATCAGCAGCCCGCACGACCACTACAACGCTGGATGTGAGCTATGGATCAACGTGGAGAAGCCCTACGCCTACAACAAGGACGGCCCACAGCACTTCGAGCCCAGACACTGCCACGTTCTCATCAGTGAGCCAAGGATCCTCATCGTCAAAGTCACTACGGACTGCATCAATACCACCATTTGTGTATTTCATGCTCCTCACAGCAAGAAAGGTCCTCAAGAACGACAAGACTTCTGGCAGCGACTACAGAAGCTCGTACAACAGCACAGACCCAACCTCATGCTCGCCGACGCCAACGGCCGACTTGGAAGCGTGCAGTCGACATCGGTTGGACCTGCTGGACTTTCCCAGACCGAGGACAGCAACGGCAAGGAACTTCACGAGCTAGCAGCCGCAGGGCATTACGTCATCGCCAACACCGTGATCTCCAACGGCGACGAGCACCACACGTGGACAGACGCATATGGGCACAAGCACCGCATCGACTACATCATCGCGGACGAAACGCTCATCAGCCACATCACCGACGTCAAGACACTGGCCGACATTGAGACCATGAAGAAACACCGAAAAGGGAAGCATCAACGCGAGGATCACCTGCCAGTTACAGCTCGAGCATGTTGGACAGTGCGGCACACGGCGCCAAAGCAGCTATTCCCGAAGATAGACAAGCACCAGCTCAATGACGAGAAGGCCGTCGAGACCTTCAAGATGCAGCTTGACGCTACTGTCTTACCGTCATGGGGAACGGACTACGATGAGCACATCCACCAGTACATGCTGACCATCATGGACGCAGCGACCTCAGCGTTCAAAAGAAGCGGGAAGAAGAAATACCAGGAGTACATCTCAGAGACCACGCTCGATTTTGTCCTCAGCCGACGGAAGTTCATGAAGCTCCTCCGTAAGGCAACAACACATGGAGCGACAGCCAGCACGACAAAGCGCAGAATCCAAAGGCTCATCAACGACATCCACAACGACCCGACCCTTCAGATGACTCCCGAGGCGATCCACACTACCTACTGCGAGACTTACATGCTCAACTACGCTGCAGCGAATTTCCCTTACAACCCCGACTATCATGGGTTTTTACAACACGTACGGCACTGGATCGACGCCACGAGAAAAGTAATCGCCAAAATGACCAACAGGGACTACGACGCGTTCTTGGAAGAACAAGCACAAAAGGCAATGGATGCAAAGCGCACTGGCGACACGTACACTGAGTGGAAGTACACCAAGAAGCTCCTGCTATTCGGCGGCCGCAAGAGACGTAAGCGACAAGCATACCCCATGATGAATGCAACAGACGGCACTGTCCTCGACAGTTCCACAAGCAAGGCCGACGCAGCCACACGACACTTCGGACACAACGAAGCAGCCGACATCCTCTCCGCTCAGGACGTGGTTGACAGATACAACGCCAAGGAGGACAGGACCGAACCAGTTCAGCCCAGGAGAACGCGCCACGTCAACAACTTCGCCAGCATCTACGAGCTCACAGATATCCTTCACAAAGCGAGACCTCACCGCGCACCAGGACCAGATCGAGTATCCGACGACTTCTCCAAGATCGCCCCACGGCAGATGGCCCGACACATGCATCCGATCATCACCAAAGCAGCGCTCTTCTGCAGGGAGGGCGTAGCTCTAAAGGGGTCCAGGATGACTTACTTCTGGAAGGGCAAGGGCAGCGAGGAGGACCTGAACAACCAGCGGTCAATCACGCTGGCCAACACCGTCATCAAGCACCACTACAGATACATCAGACAATGCATGAAGGACCTAATCCCCACGATGCTCTTCTCCACTCAGACGGGAGGCCGACACCACTACAGCACGGACATCAACCACATGACGATGCGGCTCCTAGCCAATACTGCCTACCACGCGAAGCACGACATGGTCATCATCATGATAGACTTGAAAGCAGCCTTCCACAAGGTAGTCAACCAGCTCGTGTACAACTTCACCCAGACCAAGGAGCAGCTGGACGACCTACTCGCCCAAATCGACATTCCCCATGTCATGCTTCCCGCGATTGAGGCCCTCATGACCGACAACGGCATTGTCAACCAACACGTGGACAACCAACACATTGTCGACATGCTCACGGAGGCACACACTGGGACTTGGTTCTACATAGACGACCAGTGCAGCTACGCAGCACCACGACTTGGTACACGCCCAGGCGTACCAACAGCCGACTTCACATTCAACATGCTCATGGCGGACGTCACACGAGACTACCACGACCACGCCGTCGAGGATGGAGCGACTTTCGACATACCGCACGCCCCACCACGTCTCCGAGCTTGCGACCACAACGCCACACTGTCCTCTACATCCTTCGTAGACGACGTCAAGGCGGCTGCATCCACGGCAGACGGCAACATGATCCACGCACTCATATCCAAGATGTGGGGACATCTCATACGCGCGACACTGCGAAGAGGCCTCCCGATCAACACCAAGAAGTCCAGCTTCATCGTCTACCCCAACACCGTCGCAGGCAAAAGAGCTACACGGACCATGATACGGGACAATCACAGCATCACCGACATGGGGCTCAGCGTCACCATCGCCAGAAGCACCAAGCTGCTGGGCGCGATGTTCAACGACAGGAACGACATGGGCCAGGAGACGGCAGCGCGCACCATCGCGCTACGCGAGACAACAGGCCCACTCCGACGCACCTTGTTCCAACGACAAGCCATCTCCATCCAGACTAAGATCCACTACCTCGAGTCCTTCGGCTATTCAAGACTGCTATTCAACGCGGGAACATGGATCATCACAACAGCGCGGGACTACCACAGGATCAACACAGCCTACGTCACTGCGGCTCGACAGGCAATAGGAATTACACACAAGGCCATGAAGGACAAGCACATCACCAACGAGCAGATATTGGCACGTGCTCAACTACCGAACCTCGAAGACCGACTACGATGGCTACGACTGCGAGAACTTCTGCGACTCATAAAAGGATGCCCGTACGAAACGCAGGCACTCATTGACTACGACATCGAAGTCAACGGCACCTGGACGCAAACCATCAACAACGACATCCACACATGCCGACAGCACTGCGACGGCACCCGCATCACCACCGCACCCAAGGACATCATCGACTTCATCAAGGCAGCACGCAACGACATGCAAACGGTCAAGTCTTTTATTACGAGCACCTACAAGCGAGCACAAGACTCATCCTCCGACCGAGCAGCGCAGGACCAGCTGCGCGCAGACCTATCGCTAACTGCAACAGCACTGGGAGTGTTGCCACTACCCCGACAAGCAGGAACCACGACACCAGCACCAGCTAGAGTTATGTGTTACCATTGCGGTGCTACATTCAAGACCAAAGCAGCACACAACAAGCATGTCTACGCCGTCCACCAGGACAAGCACGCCATAGACAACTATATCGTCGGTGACACCTGCCAGGTATGTTTGAAGCACTTCTACACCGCGAACAGACTCACCAAACACGTCAAATCGTCACGCCAGTGTGCAGCCACACTGATGCAGTTCGGAGCGAAGCCGCCAACAGAAGACATCGACGCGCACAAGGAGGAGACCCGACGCGTACGACGTTCCAACCGACACGCTGGGCTTCCAGAAGATTACGCCGAGCGGCCACCCATCCAGCTACATGGGCCATCACTGGGACCACCAACCCACGCCGACCACGACCACCGACCAATACCAGCCCAACTACCCACCGACGCACCCACCACACAAGACAGCGGACCCAACCGAGCAGACACGGGAATGACCGACATCACAGGAAAGCCCAGCATTGTATTGCTCTTCACTACGAACCACGACCACACCAGCGCGGTGACCGACGCCCTCCAAGCCACCGCAGACAGACACAGTATCTCCATCGAACTCCACCACCTGCCAACCATGCACCCACCCCAAACTGACCCAACGGCTTCCGACATGGCCACGACACCATACGACCACGCTGCCTTCTGCATCATCGACGCCGACCTCACGACCTTCGACCGCGACCTCAACCTCAGGACGCAAGAGGCACCGTGGGGACGACTGGATCTCACACCCACGCAGCACAGAGCGGTACGACAAGACAACGACAGCATGCGGCACGTCCTACGGACCGCACAGCGGATGATGATGATGAGCATACCGACCATCATCCTGGACAGCAGCCTCCGACACCTGCAGATACAGGAATATGCATACATCACAACGACGTGCAGCACAACCCTGACCACAGCATTCACTGCTTGCAACTGCCCTGCAGACATCACCATGACTACGACACTGACGCAGGCCATAGAGCAAACACTCCACCCCACCGCCGACGCATACACAAACGCACAGACGTGGCACTACGATGGACAGGACGGCAACGACTGCTGGATGTCAGAACGCCCAGGCGCGGTGCTCCTCGAGCCGCGACCTGGACAGTACGGTGGCCAACTGTCGGCGGAGGAGAACCAGAAGGAGCTGTCGTCTACTACTGCAGGTTCTTCAACACCCGTCGGCACGCACTGCTCACCTCCCCAGCCCACGGGGCGCTTGGGAGGTAGGCATAGTCCACCTCCCCAGCCCATGGGGCGCTTGGGAGGCAGAGGGTACCGACCGACGGGGGCCACCTGGGCGACAACAACGGGGGCTGCACCAACCACGGCGGCCCCCAGAGCTACAACACTGGCGGGCACCACCCCACGGAGTACAGGTTGGTGATCACCCCCTCGCGGTGAGCGTGCCGGCCCCCAGGAACGGACCTGGGGGTGCTGGCGGCCGCGAGGGGGAAGAGGTCTCCTTCAACTCATGACACCTGGGCCCGTGGGCCGCCCCGCCACCCCACCTAGTAGGTTGTGGGCCCCCCTCCGCTCCTTCCTCCGGCCTCATTAAGGTTTTTGCTCTCTCCTGTTGGGGGGGGGGGGCCCACAATCCTACAAATATAATTCGTTCCCCCCCACCACCACCTCCGCGTCTTTCGAGCGAGGAGGAGTACGTACTCCACTATGGAGGTGGTGGTCGGGGGGAGGCGGGCCTAGCACAAAGCTAAGCGCGCCCTTGCTGCCCTCCACCTCGACCCCTCCCCCCCCCCTTTCAGAGGCCCTGGAGGCACCTCATTCCCCTTCCCCTTCTTCGGTCGGGGGGGGGGCCCGAGGACCCCTGAGGCCCCTGCCCCCTCGGAGGCTTTTCGAGGCGCTCGGAGATTTCTGGGGACTTCGGAGGCCTTCCGTCGCGACGGAGCGCCGGCCGCGGCCGCTTAGGCCCGCGGCGCGGCGCGGGGCTACGGCGACTGGACCGCCTTGCCCGCAGTGCCGCAGGAGGAGGAGGAGGAGGAGGAGGAGGAGGAGGAGGAGGAGGAGGAGGAGGAGGAGGAGGGAGGAGGAGGAGGAGGAGGAGGAGGAGGAGGAGGAGAGGAGGAGGAGGAGAGGGAGGAGGAGGAGGAGGAGAGGAGGAGGAGGAGGAGGAGGAGGAGGAGGAGGCTTGAGGAGGGAGGAGGAGGAGGAGGAGGAGGAGGAGGAGGAGGAGGAGGAGGAGGAGGAGGCTTGAGGAGGAGGAGGAGGAGGAGGAGGAGAAGGAGGAGGAGGAGGAGGAGGAGGAGGAGGAGGAGGAGCAGGCTTGAGGGGGATGCGAACGAGGCTCGCGGAGGAGGGCGGCACCTGGTGGGGGGCTTCGCGCTTCCGCGCCGGCGCGAGGCGCAGAGGTCTGCCCGGGCGTGGGGCGGGCCTCTCGGCGTCCGCGCGAGCGCGCGCGGCGCTGGCTCGGCGTCGGTGCATCGCCTCTCGCGCCCCCGTCGAAGTGCGCCTGTGAGTCTCCGGATCGGAGGAGGAGAATAGGCTTAAGTCGGGCCTGTCCATCTACAGGAGGATAAATATTTTTGGAGTATTTCTGATTTTTCGTCCAAAACCCGCCTGTAGGGGACATGCCCGACCTAGAAATAGGAGAACGAACAATGACATAAACATAAAAACTCGGAGGTCCGCGCGGATTTCTCGGATCGGCGCTGGCGCCCCTTGGCGGCGCCTTTGGCGCCGCCCCTGGTGTGCTCCGCGCGCCAGGGAGGGAGGTCCGGCGCAGATCCAAGAACTCCGCGCGGACCTCCAAAATTGATGTTTATGCCGTTTCTTCTTCCTAATGAGTCTCCGGGGTCGCAGGAGGAAAAGGTATCCATACCTCTACCCTTCGCCCGTTTCTGTTTTTTGGGGCCTCCTGGGAGGCCCTCGTCGGTACCGCTGGATTCTCCTCGGAGTTCTGGTCGGAATGCACCCCAGGAGAGGTCTGGGGTGTAGCAGTATTGGTGCCCTTTGGCTTCCCCGCAGGAGATGGCTTTTTACGAGTGGCCTTCAGCCTATACCGCCACCGTGCATGTGTTGTGGGTCAGAGTTCTCGGGGGCCTCGTGGCCCTTCAGGGGGCCCTGGGCCCTCTGGGCTCCGGCGGAAAAGTCGAGCGCCAAGCTGCGCCAAGCCGCGCCGAGCCCCGGGAGATTGGGCAGTGTGGGCTCTGGGCCCCCGAAAGGCTCCTCTGGAGTGACGCCTGAGGCTTAGAGGATGAGGCGGAGGGCTTGAGGACGCGCCTGCTCCGTGCCCGGCGGCACGGTGCACGGTGGCGGACTCTCTTGCACCGCTGCGCTCGAGAGCTCGGAGCCCTTGATTTATTTTCGTCGCTGTTCGTTCGTCGGCTCGTCTCTCCCGCCCCCACGGGCCTCCTCTGCCCCTGCCTGCCCACGATGGCCCCAGGGGAGCACCAGGATGCCCCCCCCTAGCCTGGAGCCCTTCTTTTCGTCGAGAGCTGCGCTCGAGAGCCTGGAGCCCTTGACTTTCGTCGCTGTTCGTTCGTTGGATCGTCTCCCGCCCACCCGGGCCTCCTCTGCCCCTGCCTCCCTATGATGGCCCCAGGAGAGCACCAGGATGCCCCCCCCTAGCCTGGAGCCCTTATTTTCGTCTCTCCCTGCCCCCCGGGCCTCCTCCGCCCCTGCCTCCCCATGATGGCCCCAGGAGAGCACCAGGATGCCCCCCCCCTCGCCTGGCCCTCGCCCTCCCTCGTGCGCAGGAGCCGGGGCACGCGTGTCGCTCGTCTTTCTCGGGGAACAAATGACCGCATGACCATATACTTCAGCCGGGCACGTCCCTCTACAGGGGTGTTCAAAAATAGTCAAACATTTCACCTAGCGAAGGACCCAACCATATGCAGTTGTGAATACCCTCGTTGTATTCACCGCATTCGGAGGAGCCTCTTGTAGGGCCACGGGACGTGTGAGGGGTGTGCCAAAAAATGTCTGGTGGGCGCATGCGAAAGTAGCCACTTGGGCCGTCGGTGGAATTACCTATGGGGCCACGACCGCGTGAGAGGTGTGCCGAAATAGGTGCGGTGGGCGCATGCGAACGCAGTCACTGAGGCCGTGCCGAAATGGGTGCGGTGGGCGCATGCGAACGCAGCCACTGGCGCCTTCGGTGGAGCTCCCTATGGGGCCACGAAACGTGTGAGGGGTGTGCCGAAACGTGCGTGGGTGACGCTTGCGGACGGTGGCACTGGGACCTTCGGTGGAGCTCCCTCCCTATGGGGCCGCGAAACGCCTGAGGGGTGTGCTGGAATGGGCGTGGGTGACGCATGCGTCGCTGGCAGTGGGGCCTTCGGTGGAGCGTCATATGGGGCCACGAAACGCGTGAGGGGTGTGCCGGAATGGGCGTGGGTGACGCATGCGGGCGGTGGCACTGAGGCCTTCGGTGAAGCTCCCTATGGGGCCACGAAGCGTGTGAGGGGTGTGCCGAAATGGGTGTGGGTGACGCATGCGGGCGGTGGTACTGGCGCCTTCGGTGGAGCTCCATATCGGGCCACGAAACGTGTGAGGGGTGTGACGAAATGGGTGTGGGTGACACATGCGAGCGGTGGCACTGGCGCCTTCGGTGGAGCTCCGTATGGGGCCACGAAACGCGTGAGGCGTGTGCTGGAATTGGCGTGGGTGACGCATGCGGGCGGTGGCACTGGGGCCTTCTTCGGAGCTCCCTGTGGGGCCACGAAACGTGTGAGGGGTGTGCCGAAATAGGTGTGGGTGACGAATGCGGGCGGTGGCGCTGGGGCCTTCGGTGGAGCTCCCTGTGGGGCCACGAGACGTCTGAGGGGTGTGACAAAATGAGTATGGGTGACGCATGCGGGCGGTGGCGCTGGGGCCTTCAGTGGAGCTCCCTATGGGGCCACGAAACGTGTGAGGGGGATTGACGAAATGGGTGTGGGTGACGCATGCGGGCGGTGGCACTGGGGCCTTCGGTGGAACTCCATATGGGGCCACGAAACGTGTGAGGGGTGTGCCGAAACGTGCGTGGGTGACGCATGCGGGCGGTGGCACTGGGGCCTTCGGTGGAGCTCCCTCCCCATGGGGCCACGAAACGTATAAGGGGTGTCGCGGAATAGGTGTGGGTAACGCATGCGGGCGGTGGCACTGGAGCCTTCGGTGGAGCTCCATATGGGGCCACGAAACGTGTGAGGGGTGTGCCGAAACGTGCGTGGGTGACGCTTGCGGACGGTGGCACTGGGACCTTCGGTGGAGCTCCCTCCCTATGGGGCCGCGAAACGCCTGAGGGGTGTGCTGGAATGGGCGTGGGTGACGCATGCGTCGCTGGCAGTGGGGCCTTCGGTGGAGCGTCATATGGGGCCACGAAACGCGTGAGGGGTGTGCCGGAATGGGTGTGGGTGACGCATGCGGGCGGTGGCACTGGGGCCTTCGGTGGAGCTCCCTCCCGATGGGGCCACGAAACGTATAAGGGGTGTCGCGGAATAGGTGTGGGTAACGCATGCGGGCGGTGGCACTGGAGCCTTCGGTAAAGCTCCCAATGGGGCCACGAAACGTGTGAGGGGTGTGCCGAAACGTGCATGGGTGACGCATGCGGGCGGTAGCACTGGGACCTTCGGTGGAGCTCCCTCCCTATGGGGCCACGAAACGTGTGAGGGGTGTGCCGAAATGGCTGTGGGTAACGCATGCGGGCGGTGGCACTGGGGCCTTCGGTAAAGCTCCCAATGGGGCCACGAAACGCGTGAGGGGTGTGCCGAAACGTGCGTGGGTGACGCATGCGGGCGGTGGCACTGGCGCCTTCGGTGGAGCTCCATATGGGGCCACGAAACGCTGTACTGGGTGGGTGAAACGCAAGGAGGAGGGTGGAGGGAGGAGGAGGGAGGAGGAGGAGGAGGAAGGAAGGAAGGAGGGAAGGAGGAGGAGAACGCGGGGACCGTCTCTTCAAAACGAGGACCCAACACCACAGGATGGTTGGGAATAGTATTGGGACGATTTTTCGATCATTTTTTGCCATTGGTGTATTTTTTGACAATTTGTTATTTTTTCGTCCAAGGTCCGCGCCCCCCCGGGCCTCCTCTGCCCCTGCCTCCCCATGGTGGCCCCAGGAGAGCACTGGGATGCCCCCCCCCTCCTCGCGCCGCCTCGCCTGGCCCTCGCCCGCCCTCGTTTGTTTGCAGGAGCCGGGGCACGTGTGTGTCGCTCGCCTTTCTCTCGCAGGCAGTGGCGAAGCGTCCTTCTGCTCGCCTAGAGCTCTCTACCATTCAGCCGGGCCTGTCCCTCTACAGGAGGAATATTCAGAGATAGTCCAAAAGTAGTCGGGGGACGATTTTATTCCTATGTTTGCCCATGTGGGGGTATTTTTGGACTATTTCTGATTTTTTCGCCCAAAATCCCCCTGTAGGGGGACACGCCCGACTCAAGCCTACCAAAGAATGTTCTAAGAACCTCTTGTGGTCCGCACGAGATGTTCTTAGAACGTTTCTGGCCGAGGCTGTCTCGTTTCAACACGTCGGGTTTATGTTCTAGGAACATTGTTTTTGCTCTTAGATCATTTTTGGGTTCGAAGAGCTTTTCGTGGTAGGCCTACAGGGATGCCGGGACGGTCGGTCCCTGCTCAATTCTCGGGGAACGAAAGACCGCATAACCATAATTTTCGGAGGTCCGCGCGGATTTCTCGGATCGAGACTGGAGCCCCCTGGCGGCGCCTCTGGCGCCGCCCCTGGCGCGCTCCGCGCCAGGGATCAGGGTCCAGCGCCGATCCAAGAGATCGGCGCGGACTTCCAACAACTTATGTGTATGCCACTTTGTGCTCCATCATTGTCGTCGATAACTCAGGTTATCAGGTGTGGGGGGAAAGGTGCTGGCCGATAACCTAAGCTTCTCGCTATGGGCAGCCCCACGTTTGTTTATGCCCGCGCGTACCCCGTTCTGACGTGCGCAACCGACAGTCAGGTGTTTCGGTGGGAGGGGGGGGGGCGGGCGGGCCCGATAACCCAGGTTATCGTTAGACCCTATTCAGAAAACAATATTTAGTCTGTCCACGCCGACATTTGCGTGCGTCAGGATTCTGCTCTCGCGACACGGGCGAAGGGTCATCGGCGATCTGCTCCGACGTGTTTGATACGTTTGTTCTCCAAATAGGTTTGCCCTATCGGAGTCCTAGCTCATCAGAAGTATCTGGTCTTTAGCCCCCCCCCGCTTTTCCAATGCCCTCCCCTTATTCTCCAAATAGGCTTGCCCTATAGGAGTCCCAGCTCATCATAAGTAATTGGTCTGTGGGACCCCCCTCCTTTTTCCAATGGCACCCCCCCTTGTTCCAATGGCCCCCCTTGTTTCCAATGGCACTTGCTTGCTTGCTCTTGCGTGCTTGCTGTCGCTTGCTTGCTCTTGCTTGCCCTTGCTTGCTTGCGCTTGATCGCTGGCTCTTGCTTGCTTGTTCTTGCTCGCTTGCGCTTGCTTGCTTCTGCTTGCTTGCTTGCGTTTGCTGGATTTTGCTCCTCCCGTCCTCTTGTCCTGCTCCCGTCCTCCTTTCGTCCTCCTCCCATCCTCCTCTCGTCCTCCTCCTGTCCTCCTATCTATTTGGAGTCAACGCTGGCTGATATTTCCAATGGCACCCCCCTCCCCCCTTGTTCCAATGGCCCCCCCTCTTATTTCCAATGGCACCCTTTGCTTGAAATTGCTTGCTTGTACTTGCTTGCTCTTGCTTGCTTTTGCTTGCCCTTGCTTGCTTGCACTTGATCGCTGGCTCTTGCTTGCTTGTTATTGCTCGTTTGCGCTTGCTTGCTTGCGCTTGCTTGATTTTGCGCCTCCCGTCCTTCTCTCGTCCTGCTCCTCTCCTCTTTTCGTCCTCCTCCCATCCTCCTCTCGTCCTCCACCTGTCCTCCTATCTATTTGGAGTCAACGCTGGCTGATGTGTGTGTGTGTGTGTGTGTGCGTGTGCGTGTGCGTGTGCGTGTGCGTGTGCGTGTGCGTGTGCGTGTGCGTGTGCGTGTGCGTGTGCGTGTGCGTGCGTGCGTGCGTGCGTGTGTGTGTGTGTGTGTGTGTGTGTGTGTGTGTGTGTGTGTGTGTGTGTGTGTGTGTGTGACGCCTCACCCTGCTCTTGCATTTCTATGCAGGTTGTGCTCCGCGATCTCCTGCACCTGCACTGCCTCCTCGGCGTTCTCCACGTTGATGTGCATTCTCGCTTTCTTGCTCCAATCGAGGCCACCAATCTGCACGCCATTGAACTGAGCATGCCCCTCACTAGTCACTAGTGCTTGCGGCGGTGCCGCCACCTCGCCGCGAGAGGAACAAAGGCATGCGCTACGGCCCAGTGCGTCCACGTGAGATGCTGATGTTCGAAGGAATACGCAGGCATGGGCAAATGCCGCACCTACAGTGGAGGCCCATGCCAAGAAACACCCTGCTTGCTTCCAGGGTGCCCTGGGTCTCTTAGATTTCGATGGTTTTGCTATGGAAAGCGTGACGTTCCCACACCAAGAATCAATGGACGTCCTGGGGTCTCAGGGTTGGGTTTCTTGTGAAAGGTTTCTTGTGGACTGGCCTCCACTGTATGTGGTCCTCATGACGCGATTGTGATGCTCTGCGTATGTTCTGGCAGTGGTGGGCGAAATTTCATGCGAGCGAGTGCGTTGGCGAGCAGCGTTTCTCCTATCTGTTATTGGGCCCACAATCAGATCGGACTGGTCTCGCTGCTATACAGCTAGGGGGAAGCATGTGCGCACCAGCGCCATATGCAAGGGAGGCCGTGATGCTGTACAGTCAATACAGAAGCTCATGTCCGCGGACGGCATCTATTCAGCACCGTCGTGCATGCCCCTTGTCAGGCACGGTGGTGATGTGTAGATGTTTCGTGCGCATCCATGGGATATGTACCGTTTGAGTGGATGGACGTGCGTGCTTTTGCAGTCTTTCAGATGCGACAGGGGAGGCACGGAATGTTTTATCCGAGACGCCTCTGGATGCCCGTCGGCCCCCTGCCTTGGGATTCTGGTGGTGGTTCTGTCGAGCGTCCTTCGGGACCCTGAGCAAGACCGGGCAGTGTCTACGAGAGGATCCACGTAGTACCCCGGATGAGCCGTGATGGCCCCAGGGCGAGTTCCGCTTGAGGCCGCAAGCATAGGGTTATGAACCGGACCTGCTCTCAAGAGCCGCGACTCGGGGGTGTCCAAGAGGAGGGTGATGACTAGGGGGGCTGGATATCATGGCGGGGGCCATGAGATCTCCCCGGATTTCATCGCCCCCTTTTCTTCTTTCAGCATGTTCCTCTGCCCCCCTCTGCGCGGCGCATGTGCCCTGGGCCAGGACTTGTGAGCCCTCCTCTTGGACGCGCCCCTCTTGGACGCCCCCCTGGAATTCCAGTCGCCTGGCGTCTCCCCACCGACCAGGGCCGCCTACGATCCGCTTCGATGCGATTCGATTCGCCAGCCAGGGCCGCGACCCCGATTCGACTCGATCGATTCGGCTCGATTCGCCGACCCAGGGCTGGCCAGAGCCAGGCGCAGCGATCCGCTCTCGATCCGATTCGGGACGATCCGCTGGCGATGCGACCCGTTTCCGATCCGGTGCGACTTGGCGACTCGACCCGGCGCAGGCCTGCCAGCCCAGCCAGAAGCGAGTCCCACCAGAGCCGAGCATTCTCTCTGGGCAGAGGGCAGAGGGTGAAATCTGAAATGTCGTCTCGATGGATCTTCGAGGCTCGAGTCTGCCAAAGGTGAAGCACAAGACGGATTGAATCTCGAGGTGCAGAAGCCCATATGGATTTCATCCGGAGCCCTCCACCCTAGAGGAGGAGGAGGAGGAGGAGGAGGAGGAGGAGGAGGAGGAGGAGGAGGAGGAGGAGGAGGAGGAGGAGGAGGAGGGAGGAGGAGGAGGAGGAGCAGGAGGAGGAGGAGAGGAGGAGGAGGAGGAGGAGGACGAGGTAAGAGAGTGCTCAGGAGAGCAGCGGCTGCGCGCCCTGGGGGGCCCCAGGCGGGGAGGGCGGGCCGCCGGGGACGGGCCCGCGCCGAGGGCGCAGGGGGGCCTCCGGCCCTCGAGCCCCCCCCCCCCTCTGAGCCTGCTCCGGGAGCCGCGGGGGGGCGCGCCTCGGATGAGATCGGGCACGTGCCCTCTACAAGAGGAATACTCTCAGGAGGGGAAAAAACACACGGACACAATGAATCGTCGATTCCCCAGAAGATATGGGAAAGCATGGGAAAATATGGGAAGACAAAACTCCAGAACGTATGGGAAAATAAGGGGAATCCTGTTATTTGTATGCATTTATTTGTGTGTTTGTGGGCCCCTTCATATTCCACATTTTCGACTACTTTTGGCATTTCCTGTTCTTGGGTAGAATCGCATAGAATCGCATCAAACTATTCGTCGTCGAAAACCCCCCTGTAGGAGGACGTGCCCGACCTCAGTCTCCGCAGGCGGGAGGGCTCCCGAGAAGCCCGAGTGCCCCTGGGAAGGCTCGCCCGCGCTCGCTCCCCTCCTCGGATGGGGAGGGGCGACACCGCCGCCACCACCAGGGGGGAGGGGCTGGCCACCCCCAGCGGGGAGGTCCGCGGTGCCTCCTCGGGCTGGGAGCAGGGGGTGCCTCGAGCGCGAGAGGGGGGGGGGGGGACACCGCACCGCCGGAACCCTCCGCCTCCTCCTCCTCCTCCTCCTCCTCCTCCTCCTCCTCCTCCTCCTCCTGGTGGTGGTGGTGGTGGTGGCGTCGCCCATTCCTTGCCCTTTGCCCTCGGCGCGCGCCGCCGAGCCGAGAGGAGCCTGGACCAGGAAGGTGTGGGGGGGGGGGTACAGTGGAGGGCCCAGGCTTAAGTCGGGTCCGTCCCCCTACAGGGGGGATTTTCGATGACAAATGAAAAATACCCCCAAAATAGTCAAAGAATAGTCCAAAAAGAGTCTGGGAATAGTCAAAGAATCGAATAATCAAGTCCAAGAATAGTCAAAAATACTTCCAAAATAGTCAAATAATAGTCAAAGAATAGTCCCTCGGCGCGCGCCGCCGAGAGGAGCCTGGACCAGGAAGGGCCGAGAGGAGCCTGGACCAGAAAGGTGTGGGGGGGGGTCGCAGGCCTAGAGATTGACACCAACACCAAAATCGGCGGTATGCATCTACCGAGGGAGGGAGATCCCGATCTCGGTGATGGAAGGTGTGGGGGGGGGGTACAGTGGAGGGCCCAGGCTTAAGTCGGGCCTGTCCCCTACAGGGGGATTCTCGACGAAAAATAAACAAATATCCGCAAAATAGTCAAAGAATAGTCCAAGAATAGTCTGGGGACTATTTTTGGAGTATTTTTCTATAGAATATTTTTTTCGACCAGGGAGATGGGGGGGAGTCGCAGGCCTAGAGATTGACACCCACACCAAAATCGGCGGTGTGCATCTACCGAGGGAGGAAGATGCCGATCTCGGTGATGGTGGTAATCATCTGGCTTCAAAGGGACCGAAATATTGCCACCAACACCGAAATCTAGGACCATCGTCCCCATGTGGAGGCAACCCCCTGTGTTGGTGTTGGTGCCCATTTCTAGGCCTCCAAGGGGGGTACAGTGGAGGGCCCAGGCCAAGAGGCGCCCTGCTTGCCTCCAGGGTGCCCTGGGCCTCTCGGGTTTCGATGGCGTCGCTGTGGAGAGCGTGACGTGTCCACGCCAAGAATCCATGGACGTCCTGGGGTCTCAGGGTTGAGTTTCTTGTGGAAGGGTTCTTGTGGTGGGTACTCCACTGTATGCAGTGACATGAACTGGCGGACGCGAGATGGTGTGTGTGTGTGTGTGTATGTGTATGTGTGTGTGTGTGTGTGTGTGTGTGTGTGTGTGTGTGTGTGTGTGTGTGTGTGTGTGTGTGTGTGTGTGTGTGGGGGGGGGGTGGGCGACGGCCGCCGCAACGCTCTCACGCTCCCACTTATGTGTTGCAGAAGTGCTGGCAGGCATCCTGCAGGATCGACGTGGAGGTCTCCTCGGAGACGTCCTGGAGTCAGCCGTAAAATGGTCTCCTCGAAATGTACCGGCCTTATCGAAACGTTGAACTCGCATCGGGACGAGCAGGATGAGGCAGGAGGAGGAGGAGGAGGAGGAGGATGAAGAGGAGGAGCAGGAGGAGGGAGGAGGAGGAAGCCGAGGAGGAGGAGGCGGAGCAGGGGGATGACGAGACGACTCAAACATGAACACGCTGGAAGGGGGAGGGGGACAGCCCCTTCTCCTTCACGCCCCCCTGTCGTCACTTCTTCTGTGACCCTGACGGCCTCATGTAGGGGAGCCGCGAGGGCCTTCCTGGTTGACTTCTGGGCTTGCCCTGACAGCGGAGGGGCGCGAGGACACCCGTTGACAATCGTAGGGGCCTTCGCCTCCTGGTGCTCCAGTGCACGCGTCAGCACGCAGCGGGCAACCTGTCGAGCCGCCCTGCCATCCCTGTCAAAGAGCCGAGGCAAGGTGGCGGCGGGGTGGCCAGCATTGTGTACGATGTGTGCACGCGCAAGGATGCAGCATCGGTTTTTGACATGCGTCTCCTCCTCCTTCCCCTGGTGCTCCTCCTTCTTCTCCCTCCTTTACTACTACTCCTCTTCCTCTTCGTCGTGGGGCAGCGCGCAGCGGACAAATATGACCACCTCCTCGCCATCCTTGTAAACAGTCCAATGCAAAATGGTCGTGGAGTGCCCGCTCGTGATCCATACAACTGCCGCAGCATGCGCTGTTTTTTGGTCAGGGATCGATGGGGGATGCTTTTCAGCAAGGAGCAATGATGCGCCCCTCCCCGAAGGGCAATACAGGTTGTGGAAGGGAAAAGGCGCTGAAGCAGCTCCGCCCAGAGGGCTGGTTGGTTTCCAGTGATCCAGTACTTACTGATGAGATGAAGCACGCCTTTGGCCCATTGGGCCAGCGAGTTATGAAACGTCAGCGGCTACTGGCGAGTCTGTTGTGGAAGCCATGAACTTTCTCTTTGAGCAGATCGTGCAACGCCACATCCACGATCGCAAGAGGCTGGGAGCCGGATAGCCACGAGGTTCGGAGTTTCTTCGCTTTTGCATGTGTCGTGTCACACATATGCTATGGGTTATCTTCTCTACCATCCCTGACCTTCACCCCTCATCTACCTATTCGAGCCAATGCCAGGATGATGTTTTTTACTTCATACCTCTCTGACTGGTAGCTACCCCTCTGCTCTCATTTTCTCCCTTACTCTCGCTCTTTTCTTTTGCTCTCTCCTGTCTCCTTACGCACTTCGCCCATATCCGTCTTCGTTCGAACGTCATGTGTTTCAACAAGCCATCTCGGCAGATATTGCACTTGCTGCTCTGGTTCCCTACCGCCCCACCTGACGAGTTTAGGCATTGACATCATGACATTGACAGTCTGTTTGCAGTGGGGCAGATGCCGCCAAATGCTGACAGTCGTCGTGTGAGAACGTTCATGTTGGTTTCCACATGCTGTCATATGTTCTGTCGGAAGCATGTATTGTGTGAGGGCGCCCAAGTGGTGGGTGGCCGCGCCTGTCTGCGCGTGTACACATTGCAAGTCTGCTTGTACTTACGCATTACTTTGCCCGTCGTTCAGGAAATCCGAGTGGGTCAGTAAGGGCCACAGTGTTGGTGACACGAAGTGCACGTGCCTGATGACTGGTCAGATCCCTCAGTTGCATGAGTGCTCGCAATTTGAAGTCTTCGTGAGAGCGATGGGCGCAAACGCACTCGTAATACTCTTGGGATCGTCCTGGCCACCATTTGCGAGTTACGTTTGTTTTTCTCGAGCATGGGCAACATGTTGGCCCTCGAATTGGAGAGCGAAGGTCGCGCCGAGGCGCGCGGGCTCCTGCAGGTCCGCGTGCTGCTTCTGACGGATTCTGCGCACATCCGCCTTCTGCCGACATAGATTGCAGGGGTGTTCCAAGCCAGGGCCGGGGCCAGGGAGAGGTGGGGGGCAGTTTCCCATTAGATTCTGGCAGATTTGCTTGCGTGGAGGAGGGGGAGGGGGAGCGAGGCCCGAGAAAGAGAGAGAGAGAGAGAGAGCTGGACTTCACGCGAGCCGGGACTCACTGGCGCGCCCTGCCGGCCCAGCACCGTTGGAATAGACTGCCGAGGGGGGGGAAGGAGCGCCACCCAGATAAGCTTGCCTGAGTCTATGACAGCTGCGACCATTTCCATGCCATGTGTACATATTATATTCCAACTGGCTATTCACTGAATTTCATTGTAATGTCATCATCATAGACACTATTGAGAGAAAACAGCTTTTTTTGGGACCAGGGTACCAGGCGGAGGTGGTGGCTCGTCGCTCGTTTTTTTGGGTTGGGGACCCCCCTGGTCTTGGGCTCTCGCGGGCCACCCCTGCAACTCGGCCGCCGGATGCGTGCTCGCCGGGGTGGAGTTGCCCGGCCTGGTCCAGAAGCAGGGCGGCCACACCCGTCGTTCGCTTGTCCGCTTGGCCGAGGAGCGCGGGACCACCCTTTTCTCGGCGGCGCGCCCAGGAGGGAGGCGAGAGGGGGCAGGCCTTCTCAGAAGGTGCCGGAGCTCCGCAGAGGGCTCAGCAGGCCTCCAGAAGCCAGGAGGCCTCCTGAGCCTTCTCCAGAGGCCCGCCCCCTCCGCCTCCCCCCCTGGCCACGCCGCCGATATCTCGTTCTCCTCGAAGTGCCCAGCAGTGTAGTCCACGGGATGGTCTGGACATGCTGTTCGCTCCGGGCGCCGCCGGCACACGGAGCGGCGGTTGGGTCGCAGGGCTGTCACCACGCCGACGCAAATAGGGGGCCACACGCGAACCCTACCCCTACCCCCCACGATTTCTGAGGGGGAGGGCGGGGTTCACTTCGTTCGGGAGCTCTCGAGCGAAGTGAACCCCGCCCTCCCCCTCAGAAATCGTGGGGGGTAGGGGTAGGGTTCGCGTGTGGCCCCCTAGCAAAGCCAGGGCGTCGCGGATCCCTCCCGGAGGTCCCGGCCTCTGGGCGCAGCTCTATGCGCGAGATGCTAAACGGCAGTCGCGGAGCGCACGTTCGGTTGGCTGGCCGAGGAGTCGGTTTTCAGCCAGCCGTCGGTGTCTTAGGTCTAGGTGTGCAGAATTCAGAGAGTCGAATTCGTCACTTTTCGAAGCACGCGCATGCTTGCCTTCGTAAAAAGCAGTCTGCCTCTATCCAGGACGCTGTTGCTTACATTGTGCGTCTCGTGCCATCTGTGTGCAGTGTTGATCTGTCTGGGCTTCCTGGCAGCTACCAGTGATGGTTAGGCGAACGTGGCACACGCATAAGTATATAAGCCAACCTTTCTGCATGGGTCGGATGTGCCCTTGAGGTTCTCGATGCAGACAATGGCTTAACACATGGGTCTGTAATTGGAGTATGATGCACATGGTCAGGCCATATCATGCCTGATATGGCTTGCTTTGCCGCTCGTACTTTCGGTCTATGCTGGTACGGTAAAAGATGCACTGTGTGTATATGTGTGAGCGTGTCTTGGGGATCTTGGCGCAGTTGGTCATGTGTTCGACTCCAGTGAGATGGCATGTGCTGTGATGACGCCCAGCTGCCAGCGGCAGACCCTGCAACCCTGCCAGCCCTCCACCAGGGTAGCTTTGGATCTCCATGCCACGGGCTCGCCATTGTGCCACCATACAGTCAACGCGTCCAGTAAGGACGCGCGCCTTCATCTAGGGTACCCTTGTGTCCTTGCCTCTGCGGCCCGTCCTTTGCCGTTTCCACGGGTCGCCCGCCGCCCAACAAATCCCGACTTCGGGCCTCCAAGGGTCTTGCGCTCTTGCCACCCGTACTTAATCCGTAGACACGCTAACGGCGATGTAGGTAACCGCAGTGTAAGTTTCGGTATAGTGGGAACGCGTGGCGCGTGCTTTTCTACAATTCGGTGTGCCGTTTTCGTTGCATATTGGAACTGTCGGAAGGTGTGGTTCGTGAGTTCCTACAAGTTGCCTCCCAGCATCACCGTTAAGCAGCACAGCATCGCCGTTAGCGTGGCCTTGGGTAATCCACGTTCTGACTAGCTTCTGGATCTCCCTGCCGTGGGTGCGCCACCGTGCTATCATGACCCACATGAGGAGGAGGAGGAGGAGGAGGAGGAGGAGGAGGAGGAGGAGGAGGAGGAGGAGGGGGAGGAGGAGCAGGAGGAGGGGGAGAAGGAGGAGGAGGAGGAGGAGGAAGAAGAGGAGGAGGATACCCAGATACCCAAACGGTATAAAATAAGCGGCGCACGCTCTCATGACCCAGACGATGTCCGAAAGGGCCTTCGCCGCGGGGACGCCAGACTGGGGAGCGCGGGGGAGGCGCCTGGCCGCCCCAGAAGCCTCGGGAGGGGGAGGAGGAGGAGGAAGAGGAGGAGGAGGAGGAGGAGGAGGAGGAGGAGGAGGAGGAGGAGGAGGAGGAGGAGGAGGAGGAGGAGGAGGAGGAGGAGGAGGAGGGGGAGGATGAGGAGGAGGAGGAGGAGGGGGAGGAGGGGGAGGAGGAGGAGGAGGGGGAGGAGGAGGAGGATGCGGAGGCGGAGGAGGAGGAGGAGGCGGAGGAGGAGGAGGCGGAGGAGGAGGAGGAGGAGGAGGAGGCCAAGCGCCGTCGACTGAGCTCCGTCGCACTGCTGTGCCGTGGTGGGGCCGCCGCGGCCCGCCTCGCGCGCCCTCGGGCCTCGCCTGTGCGCGACGGCTCTGCGCGACGGCTCTCCGGGCCCCTCCCGGAGAGGCACGGCAGCACCGTGTCTCGGCGGCGAGCGAGGGGGGGGGTGGGGAAGTTCGAACTTCGAGGGTTCGAACTTCGAGGTTCTAGGTTTTCGGGCGTTTTCGTTGTTTCTTGGCGGTTTGCCGCGCTCAGGATGCGTTCCAGCGGCTGCGCCTCGCCGAGAGCGTTCCAGGGGTGCCCAGATCGTCCCGAACGCCTGCCGGAGACCCGAGTTATGACCCAACATCCACATCCGGCAGCGAGCGAGGGGGGGAAGTGAGAAGGAGAAGGCTTTCTCGTCGGGCGGCGGGGCTTCTCAGAAGCCCTCGCGCCTTCCGAGAACTTCTCTGTGTCTTCGAGGAGGGCACAGAGCACTTCTCAGAAGGCCCAGGGGACTTCCGGGCCACCGGGGAAGGTCCGCCCCTTCTCACTTCCCCCTAGGCGCGCCGCCCAGTCTTGTGCGCGACGGTTCTCCTGATCCCTCCCGAAGACTTGAAGAGGCGCGGCAGAAGCATGTGGAGCCCGTCTCGGCGGGTCTTGAAGCGCTCTGGGGGCGTCCCCGGGCATTTGCTGACGGTCCTCGGGCCATCTTGAGGCCCTCTTGGGGTCGTTCTGGGTCGTAGATTGGGGGCTTCTTCGAGCTGCCTTGGGGCCCTCCAGGGCCTTTCCGAAATCTCCTCGGCCAGAAAGGCGTTGGAAGCTAAAGACAATGAAGCAAGTTGCAAGTCCGTTCTTTTCGGATGTGTTCGACCTCCTTGGGGGCCTCTATGGGGCTTTGTGGGGTTTATCAGATTCTATTTGGGGCGTCCTGGGGCTTGTGCTGGGGCTTTGGCCCGTCCTGGCCTTGGTATATCTGGGCAACTTGGAGCCATCTTTTGGGGCGGTCTCGAGCTGTTTCGGTGCCATCTCGGGGCCATGGAGAGTGTTGGGAAGCAAAGCGCATGGCGGGGGATGGGGGCCTTGGTTGGGGGCTCGCCGCAGTAAAACCAAACGGCCGACAGGCATTCTAAGACGGCCCAGCGTGACGGAGGTACAGTGGCACGCACACCTTGCGGTCTGTTACCCGACTGTGTGTATGCCAAGTAGTGTCTCGCGCGCGCGTGGAACAGGCACGCGCTTGTTTTGAGCTTGCGAGCTTTACGGTAAGTTGAGCGCGCGATCGTTGTGGAACGTGTGAGCTCTATCTCCTGATTCTACAGGCTTATGCCACGTCTGCCGACCCCTTACTTCATTTCTCGGGGTTGGCGGGATTCTTGTGGTCGGATCTTGGCCTTCTTGTGGGTGACGACGACCATGGTAGGCATGCAAGAAGGCCTTTGGAGATCTCTCGCCCTGGCAGCTACTTGGACGCCGCCAGGGTTCATGTTTGAGCTTTGTGGGCTGTGGGGCCGATCGCGGGAGCCTCCTGCGTTGTCTCGGACGTGTTCAGCTTCGGAAAGGCTGGATCAGACAGCCATGCGACCGAGTGGATCTGGGCGTGGTGGCCTTTTCGGCACGCGGTGGGGGTACTTTACGTGGGGGAGAAGTCGTGCCCGCCCGGAGACTCCAAGGACTCGGCGGCTTTCGGGCCGTAGGCCGCGCATTCGGCTGTCGTCTGCGACGATCCAGGCACCCTCGGTAGCGCGCCCGAGGGTCCCCGACGGCCAGCAAGCTTGACCCTCGCGCCTCGGGTTTCCTCCCTCGGCGGGGGCAATCCGCTGGAGCTTTGCTCTGAAGTCGGGCCTGTCCCTCTACAGGAGGACTGTTCAGAAACAGTCAAACATAGTTTGGGGACGATTTTTGATTCTCTTGGAGTATTTGTTTGGATTATGTTTGGACAGTGTTTTACTTTTCGTCCAAACTCCCCCTGTAGGAGGGAGGACGTGCCCGACCCAAGTTCACTTGGCTGCTGCTGCCGCTTTTGCTGCCGCCTCCCTCCTCGCCGGGGAAGTGAGGAGCGTGCCTCCGCCCTGTGTGCCGTGCCCTCCAGGGGGCGCCCAGAGGCCTCCGAGAGCGCCCAGAGAGGCTCCCATCCGGGTACAGCCAGGACCCCGCTTAGGGGGAGCCGGTTAGTGTGAAGTCGGGCGTGTCCCTCTACAGGGGGAATATGCAAAAACAGTCAGGAAATAGTCTGGGGACGGTTTTAGGACTATTTTTGATCACTTGGGAGTATTTTTAGAGTATTTTTTTAATTTACGCCCAAAGTCCCCCTGTAGGGGGACACGCCCGGCTTAAGGTTCGTGATTGGGCCCGGAAGCCCAAAACATGGATTGGAATCGCTAAACCAGGTCTGCCGTAGCTGGTGCTTTGCAGGTGACGGCAATTCGGGTTAGTGGAACGGGACGGGGGGGTGGCGTCCCCAGTACAGATCACTAAACCATGTCCCACTAAATCCAGTCGTGCTATCGCCCCACCCATACTGCTCGGGAGGGGCCCACACCAGTCTAGGCCTCCTAGATGGGGTCGGCGTGGATGAGGTCGGAAGATCGCGCCGCATCGCCGATGCATCGCCGATGCGGCTCGATGTGGAGCCCTTGTTTCCTCACGCCGACGTCGCCGATGCATCGCCGATGCATCGCCGACGCATCGCCGACGCATCGCCGATACATCGACGATGCAGTGGAGATGCGGTACGATCCTCGGACCTCATCTACTCGGAACCGATCTAGGAGGCCTCTAGCCAGTGCGCTAGGGCGCCCAGGTAGCCCAAGAGAGCCCCGCAGACCCTCCAGGCGCGCCCGGGCAGCCTGGGAGGGCCCCAGACGCCTCCAACACGCTCCCCGGCAAGGCTCCCAACGGGCTCTCAGGGAGCTCTCAAGCGGGCCCCGGAGGTGCGCGCGTCCTCCGTGCGTCGGATCGCCGAGGCGACCTCTCGGCATCTGCGTGGTTCTGGGCTGCGGGCGTTCCGGGGCCTCTTTGTGGGCGGCGGGGTCGCCCCGCGCTCGGGCGGCGGGCGCCCCCGGAGTCCTCGGGCGCGCCCGAGCCGCTCGGCTGCGAGCGCCACCGAACGCGCGGCATGGTGGAGACTGACGTGGTGGCACGACGGCATGTGCGTGCGTCCGCGAACGCGCGACACTGTCGAGTCTGGTGGGGTGGCGGCGGGGAGCCCGAGGAGCCCGGGGAATCCGGGGAGCCTCCCGAGGAACGGGCAGGACGCAGCAGTGCGCGAGGCACCGGGGCGGGGGGGACCCGAGAAGCCCGCGGAACCCTCGGGGAGCCTCGGGGCCACGGGCAACGTAGCAACAGGAGGCACCAGGGGTTCTGATGTTCCAGCCTACTTTCAGGCGATCGCAAGCATGGATCAAGGGGGCGTGGTTGAGCGACTGGTCCCGTTTCCGCTTCCATCAGAACTCGTGGATTTCCGCCGCCGAACGAGGCGGCACCGGCCGCATTTTGGGGAGGGCACCTCCCCCGATCCATGGAATTGGCGACCGCGCGCCAAATTCATGGATCGCTAATCCACGTTTGCGCGCCCCCGATTATTTTGGCTTTGATCACCAGAACGAATCTCGAGCACCAAGAAAGTACCGAAGCTGGAGGGTTTTCGCGTGTCGGGCCCTGGGAGGCGATACTCTTTCGAGCCTTTTCGATACTTTTCTGGGTGCTCGAAACCAATTCTGGGATGTGGTCCTGAAGTACGATGGGAGCAACAGAAACCGGGGGCGGGGGACCCGCGGACAACCCGGGGATTCTGGGGAATTTCCAGGGACCGGGCACAGTAGGGTCCCGAGACACCGGGGGCGGGGTACCTGGGGAACCCAGGGAATCCAGGGAATCTCAGTGGAGCTGGCAAAGTAGGGTCCCGAGACACCAAGTAAGAGGCCCTTAGTCAAGCCTATTTGGGGAACATAACGGAAATCGCGGAATGGTAGCGTAACGTGGAGCGGGAGCGTAGGCACAGCCCGTTGTTCGAGCGACGCGTGCATGGCGCTATGCTAACCGAGTGCGGAGATGTCGGAGGCACACATGAAACATAACGCAGCCTGGGGAGGCTCTGTAGGAGATGTGCGGTGGAGGGAGAGAGAGAGAGAGAGAGACAGAAAGAAAGAGAGAGAGAGAGAGAACGCAGTAATGCGAGCGAGTGGAGAGGCAACAAATCGCAAAATTATGTTGGACGCGCTAGCCGAGCCGTTGAAATGCTGCGCGCCAGATTGTGGGGTGACTTTATGTGCGACGGGTCATTTAAACCGCTCGCAAGCGAAGGACCATCGGGGGAAGAAATGACTCAGAGTGGTCTGCGAGGCGTGTGACAAGCGTGGCATCACTGCGAAGGGAATAGTGGTGGATGCGGCCAAACGTTTGGAGCGATAACTGACGTGCGCGGTGTGCGAAAAACAATTTCCCCCCGGCACACACACGTCGACCGTCAGCAGGAGGCGGAGCATTTCACCAGGGACGCGGAAGGAGCATGCTTGAGCTTGTGTAAAGGTCGGGCTCACGGGCCTCCCAACCAGAAGCACGACGATATGTGCTCCTTCGAGCTCCCTTGGACGGCCTCTTGGGGCTTTCTTCGGGCGTCAAGGAGGCATGAGCTCCCTTGGACGGCCTCTTGGGGTTTCTTCGGGCGTCAAGGAGGCATCGCGGGCTGTCGTGAGGCCGTCGTGGGCCTCTTGCGGCGATTTTTCTGCGACTCGGAGCCTTCTTGATGCTCTCTTGGCCCATCTTGGGACCTCCAAAATAGCCTAAGGTATGCAGGACCCCCCCCTGGGGAGTTCACCCTGCGGTTGTCAGCGGCCTGGGGGAGTCTAATTCCAAATTTTGGCTTCAGCGGGTGGATTATGGGGGGACGAGTCTCACACGCCTGGAGGCTCACAAGGGGTCGGCGGAATAGCTGCAGTGCCTTGGCCCATCCATCCAGACCGACCTCTTCAGATCGGAGGTGAGGGGGGGTCGAGATCGCCGTGGAATGGAGAGACCCCCCACCAGGAAGTCGGCTCCGGCCTCGTGCTCGTGCCGTGCGTGCGGGCGAGGCGAAGCTGCGTGGGCGCGCGAGAAGAGTGATGCCGCCGTGGCCAGGGGCTATGGAGCCGGTTGCCCGCCCCACCCCCCCGGGGCGCGCGGTGGCCAGGGGTGTCCCGTCGGTGGCGCGTCGGTGTCCCGTCGGTGGCGCGGCGGTGGCCCGTCGGTGGCGCGGCGGTGTCCCGTCGGGAGCGCGGGGTGTCCCGTCGGTGGCACGAGTCCGATGGTGAGAACTGATGTGAGATCGATACGGAGTCCGCATGTAAGATCGATGGTGAGATCGCTGGTGGTATATATATATATATACATATAGTGGGATTGACTGTGAGATCGATTCTGAGATCGATTGTGAGACCGATCGTGAGATCGATGGCGAGATCGATTGTGAGATCGATGGTGGCTCCGATCGTGAGAAACGATGTGAGGTCGACCGTGCGTCCGAATGTGAGATCGATAGTGAGTTTGATTATTAGATTGATGGTGAGATCGATCTGGGGATCGATCGTGAGGTCAGTTGTGAGATCGATCGTGAGATCGCTTGTGAGATCGCTAGTGAGTTCGATTGTCAAATCAGTAGTGAGATCGGTGGTGAGATCGATAGTGAGATCGGATGTGAGATCGATTGTGAGATCGATTGAGAGATCGATACTGAGATCTGTTGTGAGATCGATCGTGAGATCTGTTGTGAGATCGATCGTGAGATCTGTTGTGAGATGGATGGTGAGATCGCCCGTGAGATCTATAGTGGGATCGACAGTGAGATCGATGCTCAGATCGAATGTGAGATCGATGGCGAGATCGATTGTGAGATCGATAGTGAATCCGATTCTGAGGATTGTTGTGAGATCGATAGTGGGTCTGAATGTGAGATCGATAGTGAGTTCGACTGTCAGATCAATGGTGAGGTCGATGGGGAGATCGATAGCGAGATCTGCTGTGAGATCGATTGTGAGATCGATTGTGAGATCGATTGTGAGACCGATAGTGAGTTCGATTGTCGAATCGGTAGTGAGATCGATTGTGAGATGGAATTCGAGATCGATTGTGGGATCGATCGTGAGATCCGTGGCGCGATCGGGAGGTTGATCGAGGTGTGATCGGTGGATCGAGACGTTGGCCCCCCCCCCCCTCCTGAGCCTCCGCGTCACCCGAGGGGTGGTCGTGCAGGTCTTCTCGGTGGCCCACGGGCTCGCGCATGCCCCCCCCCCCGGGCCTGCCCTGCCTCGCGCACCGTGAAGTTGCACTTCTGGAGCGCCGTGCCGGGCGCGTGGAGGGGGCCAGATGTGTACCGCAGACGGCAGCAGCGGGTGCCGAGGGTGGGCACTCCAGGCATCAGAGTTTTCATTTCGGCCGCGATTTCGTTGGAGCATTCGCGCGACGCGGGAGCTGGCCATGATAGTAGGCTTTCTCTCCGCAGGTTTCGCTTCGCCGTTGGTCGCAGACTGCACCGAGTGGGACGAGTGGTGTGTTGCTCATCGACGGCTCGCGTCCTCCCCTCTTTTTTCCCTCCCCCTCTCCATGAACAAAAAAAAGTGATGTGTGCAGTTACGTGGCGCAGGGCAGCACATGGAAGGCAGCCGACCCAAGCGTATGTTGCGTGGTGCAGGGCAACACATGGAATGACGCCGGGGCAAGCGCATGCTGCGTGCAAGAGGGGGTGGCGTGAGAGTGGAGGTTGGTCGGTGAGAAGTTTGAGCATCGGGCGACCGCAGGTATGACTTCGGGCATCTCTTGCAGTTGCTGACTGCGCAGGTGTTGCCTGACGAGGTGCGTAGTTTTTCTTTTCAGCACACGAGCGAACGAGACATGTCACGCATGCGTATCGGCATCCAACGAGGAGCATTTCGGCCTAGCAAGCACTATGGCATCTTCATCATCGGTATGCACGTGTCTGTGTGTGTGTTGCCATTGCTGAATTCACGGTAACCTCGCTGCGTCTTGGGAGAGCTGCCTTGGCGAGCCAGTTTTCATACCTCCAGTGACATCTGACGGCATCAGCCCGCGTTGGCATGGCAGCGGATCATTGCCTGCATGCGTTGTGGCATCTGGTCGTACCAGTTGTAGTTAATGCTTGGTAGCACCATTCTTTTTGCCATGCTTCCCAGGTCGCTGGATTCCATGAGTTGTTAGACCTCTTCTTTCCAAGGCGATCTTTCCTTTCGCAGCACGAGCGGGCTCTGCTTTTTAGGCAAGCTCATGCGCGAATGGTTGCAGCGCGTGTCGAGTTGTGTCTGTCGCTGTCTGGACCGCAGTCGAGGATACCTCGCCTTCTCAGTCCACGCGTGTGTTGTATCTTCGTTCATCTTTAAACGGATCTGAGACGCTTCCGAGGCAGAGCGTGTCGCATTCCAGTGTGCTCCGGGGCTGGTTCACATGGCGCAGGGGTGAGAGCACGCGGCGCTAGTGGTTTGCAGTGTATTTGGATCTGTCAGAGTGCCAGAGGCGCAATCGAAACATGGCCCGAAATTGAATACTTGGAGGAGCAGATCAGGAGTGTAGTCTCAGAACACGTTACCTGACCTTTCGAGCGGCATGGTCCAGGATGTGAGCATGCGTTGCGTGTAGTGCTCGTTGCATGCGAAGCATCATCCTAGTCACTGAGGATCATAAGGAGCGGCGGGTTTCAGCCGGGGCCGTTCGGGTATGTGCGAGCAAGAGGTGTTGCAGTCCAGGCGAGCAACGCTGCGGTGTATACACTCCTGCCTGAGTGTTTGCGGGCCTAATGTGAGGGAGGTGCGGGCTTGATACATACATAGCCCCCTGCTTGCACGGCAGCCAGCGGAGAGATGGGAAGGGTGAGCGCTCAAGCCACGAAGCGGCAAAGAAGCGCAGCCCGACCCTCAGGCGGCCGCGCAGCCTGCGATCAGGAAAGAACAGAGCCCCTCAGCTTACGGTGGGGGCGTTCGTTCAGGAACGTGCCCAGGAGGCTTCAGACCCTGGAGGGTCCCTTATCTGATGAGGGCGGCGGTGATATCCATGGCCACTCCACGATTCGAGTGTTCCACTGGCTTCCAGACCCTGGATTCCTTATCGAAGGTTTGTGGTTGCGCCAAACCTGACGTATCTTGGAATGTGGGTGGGCCCTGGAGGGTATGAGAAATCGCGTGTAGCACCTCTGAGCAAATATCGACATCGTAGTAGCATGATATCGGGGGTCAACCCAATGCCCCCGCCGTGCCAGCAAAACTCCGTCCACAGACTGCCCAGCTGCCCGGAGGCTCTGCCCTCGGGCCTCGGCGCTGGATCGCTTCTGCATCCCAGTCGCGCTGTGCCGCAAGCGGGGCGGGGGCCCGACCGAGGGGCTGAGATCCGGCGAGAGGACCCCGCTCGCGCCACTCGGGCCGGAGGAAAGGGGGGGATTGGGAAAGGGGGGGTTACGAAGTTTGCTGCATGCAGCTGGTTTCGGCCCCACCGAGGGGCCCATTCCTAGATACATAGAGACGCCTCCGGCGCCGGGAGGCGCCAGGAAAATCAGCTACGTGAGCTGATTCTCAAACACCCCTTTGCCATCCCCCCCTTTCGCCCGGCCCGAGCCACGCGACGGCGGAAAGTGCTGGCACGAGTTCTCTCACCAGCCTCGAACTTATCCCTATCCCTGAGACTGACACGCCGAGAGGCGATGGCAATCTTAGGGATGCGCCCTCAAAAACTGAGGGAATCCCTAAGGTTGGCATCCCTAAGATTGGCATCGTGATAGGGATATGTTCCAGGCTGGCAGTTCTCGCTACACGACGGCGCAGCCCGCACGGGCACGCGCGAGACGTCTGACACCGCTGCCGACTGCGCAGACACACTAGCGCGCGCGCGCGCTGCCCCGCGCAGGGCTGCGCACACGCCGCCCTCTTCTCCTAAGTCGGGCCTGTCCCCCTGCAGGGGGATTTTCGACGGAAAACAAAAAATACCACAAAAAATAGTAAAAAAATAGTCCAACAATAGTCTGGGGATTATTTTTTGAATATGTTTTGACCTTTTTGGGTCATTTTTGCAGTATTTTTTATTTGTCGTCGAACTTTGGGGGTATTTTTGGGGGTATTGTTGGGGTATTTAGGGGTATTTGTTGTGGTATTTTGGGGTATTTGTTATTTTATACCTTCTTGACATTTTTGAAGTATTTTTTGACCTTTTGGGGTTGTTCCGGTTATTTTTGACCTTTATTTGTGAACTTTTGGGGTATTTTTTTGTTTTTCGTCGAACATCCCCCTGCAGGGGGACAGGCCCGACACAACACTCTTCTCCACGGCGGCGCGCCGTGTGCCGGCGGCCCGTGTACACCACCGCACGAGGTCGCCGCGCCGTCGCGCGCGAGGCCGCTGTACGCGGGGGCAACGTTAGGGGGGGGACTTGCCCAGTGTTACGTCGGGCCTGTCCCCCTACAGGGAGGGGGATTTGCGACGAAAGATAAGAAATACTCAAAAAATACCCCAGAAAGGTCAAACAATACTCAAATTACCCCAGTGCGACCCTACCTAGAAGTTGGAGCCCCTAGGAAAGCAGCATTAGTTGCTATGCTATGCTATGCTATGCTATGCTATGCTATGCTATGCTATGCTATGCTATGCTATGCTATGCTATGCTGCGCCCTGCTATACTATGCTATGCCATGCTATGCTATGCTATGCTGCGCTATGCTATGCTATGCTATGCTATGATATGCTATGCTATGCTATGTCATGCTGCGCTGTGCTATCCTAAGCTATGCTATGCTATGCTATGCTCTGCTAAGCTGCGCTATGCTATGCTATACTATGCTATGCTCTGCTATGCTCTGCTCTGCTATGCTATGCTGCGCTGTGCTATGCTGTGCTGTGCTGTGCTGCGCTTTGCTATGTCATGCTATGCTATGCTATGCTGCGCTATGCTATGCTATGCTGGGCTATGCTATGATATGCTGTGCTGCGCTATGCTATGCTACGCTATGCCTCTGCTGTGCTCTGCTATGCTAACGCTCAACGAAGCTAAGATGAAGGTAAGCTAAGCTAAGATAAACCTGAGCTAAGATGAAGCTAAGCTAAGCTAAGCTAAGCTAAGCTAAGCTAATATGAAATAAGCTAAGCTAAGATGAGATAAGCAACGCTAAGCTAAGGGGACGTAACTGGGGGAACCGCGGGGCGGATGCTGGGGGAACCGCCCGGGGCGGGTAGCACTGCCCGGCCCCTTGAAGCTCTGAAGTAAGAACCCTTCTAGGCAGAGCCTAGGTAGGGAAAAATAGCCCCCAGACTATTGTTGGACTATTTTTTGATTATTTTTGGGGTATTTTTTTATTTTTCGTCGAAAATCCCCCTGCAGGGGGACAGGCCCGATTTAAGCCCAGTGGGGGAAGCATCGACCCCCAATCGCCCAGTGATCGCCGGGAGTAGGGGAACGAGCAATGGCATAGACATAGCAACTCGGAGGTCCGCGCGGATTTCTCGGATCGGCGCTGGGGCCCCCCTGGCGGCGCCTCCGGCGCCGCCCCTGGCGCGCGCGGCGCGCCAGGGAGGGGCCTCAGGAGTGAGGACTGAGGCTCAGGGGATTGGGCAACGAACCTGAGTACACGCCCACTCCGTGCCCAGAGGCACGGTGGCGGATGATCGTTTTGAAAAGCGATCTCCCCATTTTGAAAAGGAACCGTCTTCTATATTTTCAAGCTCATGCAGCATTAAAGTGAGAGGCGCAGCGCTAATGCAAGAGACGTAGCTATTTCGAACACGAACCGCTTTTTCCTCCTTGCAACTGCCGCAAGCATGTAGAGCTCAGCTGCGCGGCGTCGAGGCGAGAGCCTCACTCCAGAACCGTACGGCCCTCTGTCAGTGTCGCAGGTGGAATCTTTTGAGGCGCGCGTGCGCGGCGCAGAGGCGAGGAGGAGGAGGAGGAGGAGGAGGAGGAGGAAGAGGAGGAGGAGGAGGAGGAGGAGGAGAGAGGAGGAGGAGGAGGAGGAGGAGGAGGAGGAGGAGGAGGAGGAGGAGGAGGAGGAGGAGGAGGCGGAGGAGGGAGGAGGAGGAGGAGGAGGAGGAGGAGGAGGAGGAGGAGGAGGAGGAGAGGAGGAGGAGGGGGAGGAGGAGGAGGAGGAGGAGGAGGAGGGAGGAGGAGGAGGGGGAGGGGGAGGGGGAGGGGGAGGAGGAGGGGGGAGGAGAGCCCCTCTCGAAGAGCAGGCCGCCCTCCGTCCGCGCAGCCGCGGCACGCTTCCGAGAGACGAGCCGTGGGCGGCGCCGAGGGGCGAGGGCCGCAGCTGCAGCAGGCCGTCCGCCCCCAGCCGTGCAGCCCCCTACAGGGGGATTTTCGACGAAAAATAAAACATACCCTAAAAATAATAAAAAAATAGTCCGAAAATAGTCTGGGGACTTTTTTTTTGTTTCCTTTTTGGAGTATTTTTTGGGTATTTTCCATTTTCCGTCGATAATCTCCCAATAGGGGGACCGGCCCGATTTAATGCTGGTGGGGGCTGCTTTCTGAGCACGCCTCGGGCCAGACGCCCCCCGGCGCCAGAGGAGCCCACCGCCCGCCGCCCTCGCGGCCACGGCAGGCCCCGCGCGGGCCGCGCGCGCGCGCGGCCGCAGCGCTGGGGCGAGGGCCCCCGCCCTTCGGCGGAATCCGGCGCCCCGGCTCTGGGGGGAGAGTCATCTCATCTCATCTCCTCCTCCTCCTCCTCCTCCTCCTCCTCCTCCTCCTCCTCCATCTCCCGGAGGGGATTGGAGCCACGGGGTCGGGGGCGGCCAAGAGGGGGGTGATGACTAGGGGGGGGGGGATGGATGCCGTGGCGTGGGCCACGATACTTCCTCAGACTTCCCCCCCCTTCCTGGGCCGCGCGCATGCCGCGGGCCATGATTTGCGCCCCCCCCCTCTTGGACCCCCCCCCTCTTAGCCGCCCCCGAGAGAGGGTGTGCGGCGCTGGGGCGCGAGGGCCCCGCGCTCTGCGAAGGGCCTCGGCCTCCGTCGGTGTAGCTGCTGCACAGGACGCGCGTGCGCAGTACAGGCAACCCGCACAACGTAAGGACGGGCAGCCTTCCCAGGGGGTACCGGTGCATCCTTGCCTCCTCGGTCCATCCTTCGCCGCTGTCGCTGGCCGCGCCCCGCCCTGGAAGCCTCGAGATGGGCGCCCAAGGCCCTTGCATGCTTATCGCGCATGCTTGCTGTACTGGTTGACTGTAGTGGCCGGCCCGCCCCCCCTGCCTCCCAGCCGCTGCGACGTGGCGAAGCACCTGCACCGGCTGCCCCAGCTCAATGGGGACCCGAGCGACTCCCGGAAGCGTGCGCCGCCGCGGCCGCCGCCGCGCGCGACCCACGGGGGAAGGCGCGGCGGGGAAGGGATCGGTGCGATCGAGACGGGCACGGAAAGAACGACAGCACTTTTTGTTCACTCTGAAAAGATCGGGTATAGCCAGGACCCCAGTCGGGGGAGCGTAAGACCCGGGTTTGCCAGGACTCGGGTTCGCCATCGTTTTTTTGACGACCGCGCCTCGGATTTTGACGAGGAGGAGTTTCGTGGGATGTCTGCAGCGGGAGGCCTCGTCAAAATGCAGGCTCGGCCTCGTCATTTTTTTGACGACCTCGTCGGGTATTTCCGAGTCCCCTGTACCCAGGTCTTACGTCCCCCTGACCCAGGTAAGGGGACCCGGTTAGTGGTAGGGTCTGGGGGCCCCGAAATTGGCCAGAACCACCAAACCAGGTTTGCCGTAACTGGCGTTCTTCGGGTGGCGGCAGTTCCGGTTAGTGGAAAAATGGGACGGGGGGGCGCCCCCCGGTACACATCATTAAACCAGGTTCCACTAAACCCAGGTCTGCCAATGTCCGAAAAGAGCTCGCTGCCAGTGTCGCCTCGGACGTTGTCCATTTGAGACAGAAGGCCGCCTGACCAATAGCGGCCTCTGTCGGTTTTCGACAGAATTTGTTGTTAGACATCGTACCCATTCTTACCCAGTCTGGGTGTCCAAAATGGAGGGAGGGAGGGGAGGGAGGGGAAGGGCGCCGAATCGTGAGAAGCGGCATGAACGTTGAACTGTCCGAGATCCCGCGCGGATCCCTTGGGTCGGCGCGGACCGCGCCGAGAATGGTGCTGGAGGCGCCGTCAGGGGTGTGGGGGGGTCCAACGCCGACCCAAGAAGTCAGCGCGGACCTCCGACAGTTTACGCATGTCTTTATGCAGTTTGCTCTCCTCTGGAGCGGGAAGGCATCGGGGGCCCTCAAGCGGTGCGATGACCACCGCGTGTGGTGAGTACAGTGGAGACCCATGCCAAGAAACACCCTGCCTGCCTGCAGGGTGCTCTGGCTTTCTTAGGTTTCGATGGTTTTGCGACGGAAAAGCGTGACGTTCCCATACCAAAAATCGATGCACATCCTGGGGCCTCAGGTTTGGGCCTCTCGTGGAAGGTTCCTTCTGGTCGGGCCCCTACTGCAAGCGAGGATACGGGGTGACCGCACGGCTTTGGGCCTTGGGTCGTTCTCCGAGGCCGGCCCTGGAAGCCGTGGCCTCCCCGAGGCCCCGCTGCGGTGCGGCGGCGGGCCGTTTCCAATCGCGGGCTCCTGGGACGTCGAGGCCCCCGCCCGGCCTCTCCCCCGCCCGGCCTCTCACCGCGCGGCCGACGCGGAGCAGGGCGGGCCGCAGGGCGCCAGCCAGGACTGCCCGAGATCTCAAGCAGCGGCGGGGCGTCCCGGCTTGCCTACAGGCCCAGCAAAACTCCTCCTCCTCCTCCTCCTCCTCCTCCTCCTCAGCCTCCCGACCGATCCCCCCACCCAGGGGACCCAGGGCTGCATGCTGCACGATGGCTGCAGATCGACCCTCGGCCACCGACTCCCCCCGCGCCTCCGAGACTGCTCGGCTGGCGGAGGGGCCCTCCGCCCTCGATCCTGGGTCCCGGATCGGCCCTCGATCCTCGACGGGCCATCGATCCGAGATCGAGGTGTGGGGCGCGAAGGGGGGAAGGGAGGCAGGGAGCTGGAGGAGGCGTGTGCGGAGGGACTCCTCCCTCCCTTCCCTCCCTCTCTCCCTCCCTCTCTTTCCCCCTCCTCCTCTCGCTTCTCCCCCGCTGTTGGGTGCCTAGGCCACCTGATTAACAATGGGTAGCGATCATGCTGGCAGGTTTGTCAAGCTCGCTGCTCGACGCCATCTTTCTCGTGTAGGGGCAATGGAACACGACTGAACAGGTCGCATGTTGTGCTAGAGCACACCGGTAATTACCGCTTGTGTTTGACCGCGCCTGAATGAGATCCCTCGCTCTGCCCAGGTCGTTCTTCCTCCGTGTTTGGACCTCCCAGCGGCTGTTGTGATGCCGCCTGCGGGAGTCCCACGTGAGTTGGTATGGGATCTTTCCGTGCGGCGCTTTAGGTGCATAGACTGCTGGGCCTCCAGCCATTGCACATTTGAGCTGTACAGGGCCCCGTGTCTGTCCACCCATGGGTTCGGCCATCTAGTCATGCGTACTGGTAGCTACTTCTTGTGTAAGTTATGTGATCGCATTCGTCCACACATCTTGGACACCTCCACAGACTGTGCAACAGGCGCCCAGAACCCACCGCCGCCAAGTACAGGCGTGGTAGTTTGATTCGGGGACTGGACCCCAAAAGTAAACAGTCCACAGGACCTCTGCTGCCAGCACCGACGCGGCTTTAGGACGAGCTGGGGGGCTGTACGGTTGTGTCTTCTAGTCCGGCTTGGGTTCCCTATTTTGTCCCATGGTGCTCGGCTTCTGTTGGGTAGACGCGGCGCACACAATTCAGCAACGAAATTGTGCCAAGTGCACGCAGCTTCTGTCTCCTTGTGGAGCACGATTGAGCACCTCGGGTCTTCGTTTTTTGTTTTTGTTTGTTTGTTTTGTTTTTTTTTGGGTTGTTCTGTTCTGGCTGGTCGGCCGCATGAACACGGCTAGAAGTATGATGTTCCAACCTGCTTTAGCCTTGACCACCAGAAATAATTTCGAGCACCCAACAAGTATTCAAACTGGAGGGTTTTCACGTGTCGGGCCCTAGGATGCGATACTCATTCGACACAGTGTTGATACCTTTCCGGGTGCTCGATTTTCTCCTGGGATGTGGTCCTTGAGTACGATGGGAGCGACATCAGGCTAGAGCGACCCCAGGTCGCCGGGAATTTCAGAGCATCTGTGTCCCTAGTAGGGTACCTCCGTGCGCGTCGCCCCCCGCCCCCCTCCCCCCCGCAGGCGAGGAACCGTTCTCTTGCGGCATGCAGCTGGCCGCGTCGCTCACGATGCATCCCCCTGTCTATAGCCTGGCTGCCCCGCAGTGTCGCTTCGACGGACTGGCAAATACCGCCCCGACCCTCCCTTTCCCCCGCCCGCTCCCGCTTCCGTGCCCCAGGCCCCCTCCCTCCTGCTCCTCCACCTCGCCCCCCTTCCCGTTCTCTTCCCACTCGCCCTCGCTGCCTGCCTTTCTTCGCCCCCCTTCCTCGTCTGTGCTTCCTCCTCGCTGCCCTCCCGCGTCCATGCTGTCTCAACGTGCAGGGTTCTCGGGTGGGCCTCCGCCCCGGTGTTTTCTGCTTGGGCTTCCTCGCCCGAGCTCGGGCCTCCCCCGCCGACCCGAGCATTGTCGGCGCACTTCGGCGCGGGCGGTTGCGACGCCGCCGCGGCGCCAGGGCCGCCGCTGCCGCTGGGTCCGCCCGCGGTGCTCCGTGGGCCGAGGCGGCCAACGTGGGGGCGTGGGCGATGCTCGGCGGCGGCGACTTGGGCATCCCGCGTGCGCTGCCGGCGTGGTAGCGAGGCGCCGCTCCGGATCGAGGAAGCAGCGTGGGCGGCGCGCGGTGAGATCAAGGAAGCAGGAGGCGAGTTCACCGGGCCTCCGCCGGTGTCTGGCGACGACGGCGCGATCGAACGACTGGCTGCGATCGGGGAGTTGTTTGCGCGGAGAGTCGGCGTCTCGGGCCCCCTCGCCCGCCGCGTCCTGGCCCCAGCCCGGGGCCGCGCCGCCGTGGATCAGAGCTGAGGCGACAGAGCAGTCAGTCAACGACGACGATGGCGATCAAACCAAGCGTTGCCTGGAGGAGAGGGGGGCGCCATCAAGCAGGCCGCGAAAGACAAGTTGCAGGAGCTCAAGGACAAACGGTGGAAGATGCGCGCCCTCACAGATGCGCGTCGCTGCGCCGTGCAGGTCTTGGAGAGCGCGAAGTTGTGCGTGGTCAAGGTGGAGAACGGGATCAACGGAAAAGCAGGGCGAGCTGCCAATATGCAAGAAGTTCCTTGAGTCCAGGCGCGCGCAGTTGGCAGCCGACGAAGCGGATTTCGGTGCCCTGGGACTGGAGTTCAGGCGCGCAGCTGAGCGGCCCAGCAGGCGACGGCGCTCTAGCAGTCAGGCTCATGGTTCTCGCGGTCATTGCTGATGGCGTCCAGGATGGGAAGCTCCAGGCGTTCTTGGAATCGCCCGGGTGGGCATTGTTAAAATCGATTGGTGAGACTCCTGGGGGTGATGGCGGTGACACTCGCATGCGTGATATCGGCGTGCCCGACGCAGGTGCCAGCGAGGCCACCGAAAGGACGTCCGATTACCTTGGCGAGGACATTTCGAAGCAAGTAAACATCATTGTTCGATGATCTCAAGACTTGCATGCATGAGATATGACCAAACGATATGGACGTTTTGTATCGAGCATCTACTTGGGCGTGATGCGATCTGTGAAACAGCTCAGCGTGTCTGCTCCATGGCATTGAAAGTGCTCGTTTGAAGCGTCATCCTCCAACGGTCTAGGCCGCGTGGGTAGTCGAGGAGGCCAGCGGAAAGTATTTCCAATTGGACGGTCTGTTGCGGTATACGTCGCTTCAGTTGCTGGGCCCGCCGGCCATGGAGAATGCTGAGACTCAAGTCCCGTTGAACTCGTAGCGCGAGACTCGGCTGGGGGGGCAGGAGGAGACAGGTGCTGCGTCATACGTTCCATGGGATTGCACTGATGCCCGCGGGTATCGCTGGTATCTGCGTCTAGAATGTTGTGGATGTGCGCAGAGTGCTTCGTCTCAGATGCTAGGCTCACCCTGGCCCGAGAAAGCTGAGACTCCCCGTGGAGATCTGGAAGCGAGGATCGACTGGGCGGGAGTTCCAGCAGTGGTTCCGTTGAGTCTTGGAAATGTCAGGAGTGGTCGCCAGCTATTTCCAATTCGCGGAGCGTCGGCGCACTTCGTCGTCGCTGCTGCGCGCGCCTCAGCCAGGGAATGCTGATTTTCGGATTCCGTGGAATTCGAGGGGGGGGCGGCTGGGCGTAGAAAGGGGGGGGGGGGGGGGGGGCGCGCAATTCGCAGAGCGCGAATTGCGTGCCCCTGTCTGTCTGGCGGCGCTGGCGACCCGCGGCGAGCCCTGGAACTCTGGCCGAGTGGTTCCGCCAGAGCAGGGCGACGCGATGATGTTCTCGGGTGCCAGCAGGCATTTCCAACGGGCCATGGGTTGCGGAGGGCGTTGGCGAAGCTGCTCGGCACGCCCGGGCTGGCTGATCCCGTGGTCGGCCCACGTGCTTCGGTGCTCGACGATGGCGGTCTCGGCCGATCGAAACAAAGTTTCGCAGCCCAAGGGGCGGCGGGGTGCATGCCGCACCGTGCTGTTCAGCGCTAGCGGCGGGAGGAATTTCATCGCGTATCGCGCGTGTCGAGTTTGACTGTCCACTGTGCGTGTTGATTGGCACGGGGGGTTGGTTTCCGCGAGAGCAACGTCGGTGTGGTCTAGGCGTGGGCAGCGCATCGTGGTTGGCAGGTGATCGCAGTTCCAGGTCCAGCTACTACTGCGAAATCCGTCTGCAAGTGTTGCTGTGACCGCAAGGGGCGACCTGGGAATGCGAGAGGCTGAGGTTGGTCATCATGTGCTCATCCATCATCGGCTACAGCATGTTGTGGTGGACCTCCCCGGTTGGCCGCCTTCCCGTCTTCTGAATGCATATCCTCAGAGATGGGATATGACCCCTTGGAGCCAATGCTAGGTTCCTGCGGGCGTGGGGAGGTGCGATAGTCGTATATATGGGCTATGTATCGCAGGAGCTGGCTGCAATCTGAGTGGATACGAGCTTGGGCAAGCTGGCTTTCCTCGGCTGGCAGGCCTGACCACGGCAGTGCCGGAACAGGTGGCTTGTCGGGGTGGAACAGGTTCCAGTATGTTAGATTACTGTGCGCTCATTGCTGTTGCTGTGCGAGGGTTTTGCGGAGGCGAGGCTGACGTGCTTTGCGTTCGTGGACCTCGCAGACCAGTTGTGTTGTAGGTGGCGGGCAATGGAGTCAGCGGGTGCCGCGTCGCGTGCGCCGTGGCACCACCGCTGCCGTCAGTGCCAGTGGTGGGGCCATCCCCGCTTCCAGCCGACAAAAGCGGCCATCGTGTGCTAGCTCTGGCATGTTGGGGCGCGGCAACCGACGAACCACGCGAGGTGGCAGTCGCATGTGCCTTTCTTCCCAACGTATGGGCCAAATTTGCAGTCGCAGCTGCTAGGTGCATCGCGGCCAACACCGGCTCGGAGATTGCGAGGCTGGAGCTTCGGGATGCAATTAGCTACCGAGGTGGTTGGGCTCTAGTTGTGGAATCCAGGTCATGGGTGCGAGAGTGGTTTTCAGACTGATTGCAATGTTTGAGAACGTGCCTGAGTAGAAACGTGCAGCTCTGCCAGGGCGCCGACCACGTGCAGGAGACACCTCTGGCATGGGTGCCAGATCGGTCGACGTGTCCACGGGTCGAGGTGCGCGAGATCATGGGGGCGGCCCCCGCGGCCCTCGCTTGCGCGGCTTCGAGTTTCGATCCTTTTCGCCATCGGTACGCCTTTGTGCTAGACAACGCCTAGCTTGATATTCTCTGGCAGTTTAGCACATAGCAGAGGCAGCGCGGCTTCTTCCCAAGCAGCTGTGCTGGATTCAGATGCCGATGTTAGGCAGCCCTTCAGGTGGAAACATCTGGATTTTACTGTGCGCTGGCACGTAGTGCGCATGGCAGCGATCTCGCAGATGGACGATTCGAGGGGCCCGCGACAAACTGGAGAGCGCGTGTTGGGGTGGGGCCGAAGGTCTATCAGCTTTGGATTGCGTGTCAACCCTCTGCTCGTGCTGAAAGTTGCCAATCAGAACAGTTGCATTACGTTGTATGGCTTGTTGGCCAGACCAAATGTTATCAGCCAGTCCCTTCGGGCGCGCTCAATGTGACGTTCGCGCCAACAAGGGCGCCGGTCTGTTGGGGCAGACTCGTGTTCAACGCATGGCGCGGACCACGTGGCGCCAGATTGGGCCAGCATCGCCCCGCGTGTGCATTGCACGCGGGCTGTGGCCTACCAGCTGGAGACGGTTGCAGCGACCTGGCTGTCGAAGTGCGCGCCGCAAACGTGTTCGATGGTTTTCGTGGCGAAGTGCCCGAAGCTATGTACATGGGCGACGCAGCCGCCATCAATTCGGCCAGTGTGCGCAGGTTGCGAAGTGCGTGGCTATGAACTCCATGCCGGAGTCCAAGAGTACATCGGACAATTCAATGCTGGCTTCAACTTCGACAGGAGAGTGCTGCTGGCGTCGTCTAGGAAGTGGGCTTTTTTCGAGCTGTGTTGCGTGATGGGGTGCCCGAGGTGCATGTTGACGCAGGGCGCGCCCTGGTCCTACTTGGGGGCCGGCGAAGCTGCATCGGCCACTCGTGCCTTCAAGGGTGCTCGCGCCAACCGAACTGAGCGACTTGAGGGGGTGAAGATCAGGGTTCGGGCGTTTATTATTACGCGCTGTTTAGGCGCGAGCGAGAAGCTCAGTTCTCCCAGATTTGTCGAGCTGGAGTTGTTCCAGGTCGCAGTTTCGGAGTCGAGGTTCCAAGTCCTGGGCCAGACCGAATGGGTTTCAAGCCAGAGGTTGCTGCGCAGTGCTGTTTCCCCGTCGCGCGGGGGAGTCTCTCTTGGTAAGGCATGTGCTGCCAGGGCAGGGGGCTCGAGCTTTGAGATGGCGATCGCGCCGGTCCTCTATTGGCGTAGTGTGGTTGTCCCCGCCCAGCCCGACAATGCTTCGGCCGCGAAAGGAGAGTTCCTCAGTTTGTGGGTCTTGGCCAAGTTTTCGGAGAGTGGCTCTGGGGTTTGCAGTTGCTGACCCTTGCCTCGTGCTGTCTTGGCTGACGTGCTATGGGTAGGGATCCAACGTGCCCGCGAGATGGCACTGGCGTCTACGCTGGGATGCCCCCCATGGCGCGGGGCCACCTTGGATCTCTTCAGGGGCCGCTCGGGTCCAGACGGCCCGGGGTCAAAGCAGGCGCGCCAAGTGTTTGCTCGGACGATGTGCCTGCGACGGAGTTTGCGCGAATCCAGGGGGTCGTCAGGATGGTTGCGCGACTGACGGGCGTTGTGATGGCGGAATGACAGGCCGCGCCAATTCCCGGAGGAAGATGTGGCACAAGCCCGACAAGGGGCTGATATTACGCCCGGGACATATTGCTGTTGCGCTCTGGAAGACAAGGCTTGAGGTATACGCTCGCAGAAATTTCTGTTAATCCTGACAGTGAGCTGCCGCAGCCGCCAGGGTCAGCCAATGCAGAGTTGTTTGATGTGGTGGGCGCGCGCGGGAATATAGGGCGCTGGGGACTTTGCGGCGTTGTTGAGTGAAGCTGTCTTGAGGCTCGTGTCCGACGGATCGTGCTCCATGCCTCCGCTGCGTGTTTTGCAACGAGCATCTTGAGCTATATGGGGTGCTTTCTGAAAGCGCATCGGAGCCAGGGCCAGTTGCGGTGCGCTGCGGGGCGTGTCGGCATTGCACTCTGCGGCCCACTGGCCGACCGCCCTGCTGTCCTGGGGGCAGAATGCACGTCTGCGATAAACGTCGCCCAGGGGGGTGCGCGGCAGCTGGTGGCAGCCAGCTCGAAATTAGCAGGGGTCCGTATGCTTGTTCACGCTCTGGAAGGCACGCGTTGAATTCATGAGGTTGGGCACGTCGAGGCCCGTCGATCCTGCGAGGCACTCGGTGCTCTGCCTCGGCGCAGTTGCGAAGTCAGTAGTCGATCGCAATGCCCAGCAGGCCCTTCCCCGTCGCCCGACTGCGGACCCTCAGTTTTTGTCCGACGTAGGACTTGCAGCAGGGCGAGCCGCGAATCTCTGCGAGCTTGCTGCAGCGGTGGTTCCATTGTTTGAGGGCGATCTCAGGTGGCGGCGCCCTCCCCGAGATCCCCGAGGCAACTGCCCCAGTCGCCAGCTGCGCTGGCGCTGCTGGGGGGGAGGGGGCCCGCGTGATTTCGTCGCCGGCAGTGTTTGAGGTTCGGAGGTGATGCTCGGAAGCATCTTGGTTTGCATGGTTGTGAAGGAGTTCCCATACTTCTAGGGCGGCCTCTCAAGGATCCCAAGGTCATCCTCTTTTGGCGTTGGTGCGTCTCAAGCAGTGGCAGAGTTGCAGTCGTTTGAAGTGTGTGTGTGTGTGTGTGTGTGTGTGCGTGTGTGCGGGGGGTGGTCCTAATGTAGGCCAATGAGGTTAGCTCGCTCTTGTAAGCCACGCACCAGGAACGGTCAGGAAGGGTTGACTCTTTCTCGTCAGGGTCGGCCGCCTAACCGTAAGTGTCAGAGTGTTAGGCGCTCCTCGACCAGGCTGTCCCCCTTGCATGTCTCATTCCGTTGAGCATTGTTCTTGCCGCGTCGCGCGCGCCCCCCTGACTCCGCGGTGGTGTCTAATGAGTTTTCGGCCGCAGGGGCAGCTCCCTCCCAATGAGCAGAGAATGTTTGCCCTACTGCGGCGTATCCGTATTCGTGAAGCCTCCAGAGAGGTCTAGAAATCTAGACCGTGCTAGACATTCTGTGCTGTGCGTTCTCCCTCGGGGGCATGCCATTCCATTCTTCTCTAGCCTCCGCTCTCCTCCTCTTCCTCTCCCTCTTCTTCCTCCTCCGACCGCGGTGGGGGCCCGAAGATGGTGGCCCTGGACGGCGGTGGCGACGCGGGCAGGGGCCAGGGCACGGGGGGGCGCCGAGGCCGTGGCGAGGGGCGCCGGGGGCCGACGCGGGAACCGCACGGAGGACAAGTGGACATCGAAAGACCCGGGGGCATCCAGCAGTGCAGCCAAGTCGCCGAAATCAGGGGCAGTTTGGGTAAGAAAGGGGCCCGACATTCCTTAGGTCCTTCTATGGCGGTTCCTCTAGCCTTCCTCGTGCACGCAGGCGCTTGTGGGGCCAAAAAAGGGGCTTCGTTCCTTGTGTCTCGTTCCTTCTTTCAGCAGCCCGACTGTACCTCGTGGCCCTGGTTCAAGCTGACTTCGCAGATGGCGCGCGAGTCGCAGTCGTCGGTGCGTCCGCCAT
>CAUYUJ010002257.1:81077-83577 GCA_963575745.1 Prorocentrum cordatum
ATAGCAACTCGGAGGTCCGCGCGGATTTCTCGGATCGGCGCTGGGGCCACATGCGAACCCTACCCCCACCCCCCACGATTTCTGAGGGGGAGGGTGGGGTTCACTTCGTTCGGGGGCTTCTGAGCGAAGTGAACCCCGCCCTGCCCCTCAGAAATCATGGGGGGTGGGGGTAGGGTTCGCATGTGGCCCCCTAACAAAGGGTGCGCATCGTGGCCTGGGCCATGATTAGGGGAACAAAAAGTGGCATCAACATGACAACTCGGAGGTCCGCGCGGATTTCTCGGATCGGCGCTGGGGCCCCCCGGCGGCGCCTCAGGCGCCGCCCCTGGCGCGCTCCGCGCGCCAGCGAGGGGGGCCCCAGCGCCGATCCGAGAAATCCGCGCGGACCTCCGAGTTTTTATGTTGATGCCACTTTTTGTTCCCCTAGTGATGCGCCCACGGTTTTCATGACTCCCTGTTCTTATATATGGCATGTCCCCTGGCCCCCCCCCTGGGTCCGCGCACGTGCCTCCGGCCACGAGCTGCCACCCGTCCCTGACGCCCCCGTTTCTCTGCGCCCCCGATCTCCTCTCGCTCCCTCCACCCTTCAGGGCGCGACCTGCACGATGTTTCGTGGACTGTTTTCGTTTTTCGGGGGCGGAAAAGAGGGGGGTGATGACTAGGGGGGGTGGGTATCATGGCGGGGGTCATGATATTTCCCCAGATTTCATGGCGCCTCTTCTTGTTTCAATACGTTCCCTGGCCCCCCCCGCTGGGCCGTGCACATGCCGCCGGTCATGATTTGCACCCCCCCTCTTGGACACCCCCTCTTGACCGCTCCCAATCCACCCTTCAGGGCGCGACCTGAACGATGTTTCGTGGACCGTTTTCGTTTTGCTTTCTCTATTCAGCAATAGCGGAACGAACGCAGGACGAGGGAAGCTTATACCACGACGACAACACAAGGCACTGTTTGATTCGAGCCCTGCCATCCGTCTTGGGGGCCCAGGGCCAGCTGGGCGGCTTCGCTTCTTCTTCACTGAGAGGGACGTCCTGCTGCGGAGTTTCGGTTTCTCGCCGCTCTGTCGTCGATCCCCTTTTCTTTCGAACATTTTGTTGCGATTGTTCATGAATTCTCATGCGTAAAGAATCATTTTTGTTGATCCCCCCTTTGGTAACCATTCTACTTCTTAACTGGAGTGCTTCTCCCAGGGCTCGCACCCTGTTTTTTCCACAAGGCACAGCGAGGGGTCACCAAACTGTGCCCCTGGATCCCGGTTTACAACAACAGCTCCGTCTTATGTTTCCTCGCAATTTTCTTCCCACATCGCGTTCTCGCGCGGGACGTCCTCACAATTTCTACAGGAATCGCGCTCTCGCGTGGGACTTCCTCGCATTCGGACGCCGCGCCCTTGACATTCAGGAATCACGCTTTTGCTTTGGTTGCTCAGGGAGCTCAGGGATTTATTTGGGAATCGCGCCATCGCTCGAGACTTCCTCACGATTCATGCAGGACGCACGCTTCAACAACCCGCCTGCTCGACCTGGCCGCTTGGGCCCGCCTTCCCGACCCACCCGTTAGGGTCTGCCCGCCCGATCAGCCCGTCTGGTTCTGCCACGTGTTTTCTGCTCCTAATCCCCCTCCTGCTACTCTCTCTCGTGCTCCATGCTCCTCCTTCCCCCTTGTCCCTTCCTTTCATCCGTCCTCTCTCCCCCTGCCTTAGGGGCTGCACGAAGTACACGTTGCAGGTACGAAAGCTATACCCCTAAGGTGATGTGATCGAAGACGAAGCGGGCGGGTATCGAGGGTTTGGGATAACGTGCTGAGTGGCACGCGAGCAGATAAGGGCGACCAGTCTTAAAATGATTGTTGAACTATCGTTTCTGCAGAATAATTGCGAAGGCCTTACGGCCGTTGCCGCCGACCCTGAAGATGACGAAAGACAACACGAGGGGGGGGCAGGAGGAGGAGAAGGAGGAGGCGGAAGGGAGTAGGAGGAGGAAGGGTGAAGTGGGAGGAGGAGGAGGCCTTATGGATGTTGGTTGGGATCTCGTGGTTGACCTCTCGGGGGCGTCTGGAAGGCAACTTGAAGCCTCTTGGGGGCCGTTGTGGGGCCTCTTGGGGCCTCTTTTGGGCCTCTTGGGGCTTCCGGAGGCCGTCTTCGGCGCATCTTGGGGGCGTTTTGGCGCCGCTCGGGGGCCTCTTGGGGCCTTTTGGGGGCCTCTTGGGGCTTCCCGGGGGCCTCTTAGGGCGGAAGTCTCGAATTCTCGGTTCCTCGTCCCCCTCTTGGCCGTTTCTTGGGCCCGTCTTGGGGCCCTATTGGGCCGTCTTGGGCGCCTCTTAGGCTGTCCTGGGGCCTTCTTGGGCCGTCTTGGGGCCCTCTTGTAGGCCTCTTGGGGCGCTCTTGGGGGCCTCTTGGGGGCCTCTTGGGCCGTCTTGGAGTGTCGGAAAGCCGAAAAGGCCAGAAGGCCAAAATCATTCAAAAACCTATGTAAAATTCACGATTTTGGCGCCTGGGGC
>CAUYUJ010002258.1:0-52500 GCA_963575745.1 Prorocentrum cordatum
CGCGCGCCTAGGCCGCCACGGCCCGGTGAGGGCGATCCAACCGCAGGCGCCAGCAGCCATGACATCACCAGAGCCGACGGGGCTAATGGTGGCAACAGTGGCGCTGGCAGCTCTGACGATCACCGTAGACTGCCACAAGTTGCAGCAAGGCGCGGACGCATGGAGGGAGTAGATCCTCCACCACCGCCGCAGCCTCAAGCAGAGCCGAGGCCAAGGCCAAGGCTCCCTGATTGGACTCGCTTCGACGTTCAGCTCAGCCTCCAAAACCTGCGCAGCTTCGACCCAGCTGTAGTGCAGCGAGAACTCCGCAAACTCCATCTGAGATGGTTTCATGCCAAGGAGCCAAAAATGCGGATGATTCTAACCAAGGTTGGTCTGGGTGAAACCCGTTTGAGTCTGATCAAAGGCATTTGTGACTCGTGTAGAGAATGTCGAGCCTGGGACAAACCAGTCAACACGGTGATGCCTTCTGTGTCACTGCCAGGACGTTTCAACGAGGAAGTCGAATGTGATCTTTTCTTTTACAAACAGGAACACATTGTTTTTCACATCATCGACCGTTGTATTCGCTGGGCAGCTGGCACAGAGATTCCTGATAAAGCCATGCATACTGTTCTCGATGCCTATCATACGACTCGGATGCAACATGGCCCTGCTAAGATCTTATACTCCGATGGGGAAGGAGCACTGAATAATGATACAGCAAAGGCCATCCTTAAGGCTAAGGGAACAGAGCTTCGTATTCGAGCGCGTGGCCAACACGCTACAACTATCGAAGCTAGGAACGGCATCCTGCGACACCTCTTACACGTGATGTGAGAAGAATTGAATAGATTAAATATTCCTCTCAATTTCACTCGTCTCTTACATGAAGCCTTGTTTGCCAGCAACGCATTTACCTTCTACAATGAAGTGTCTCCGTACAATGCGCTGTATGGCAGACAACCAGCTATGCTTCCCGATTTCCCTGTCTTGGATCATCATCAGTCCGCTGAATCATCAGATCACTCAAGGGAGGAAACAATCAGGAGGGTTAGTCTGGAGGCAATCACGCAGGCCACTGCGGTTGCCAAGACGAACAGGGCTCTCCGTACGAAGACTACTGCTACGGGTGAATTTCACTACAAAGAGGGAGATCTCGGGGACTATCATCGCCCGACCACCACGAAAGACGACTGGGGTGGATGGAGTGGTCCATACCCGGTCATCCGCAACGAACCTGACCGAGGCCAGGTCATCGTGAAGGTCGGTAGTCGCGAAGTGCGAGTACAGTATCCTGACACACGACACACACTGTACATCGAAGCACTTATGGTCCGCGAGATAGGATCGGACAATACGGCCCTTCGGACCGTATTGGCCTTTATTGCCGGTCTGCCAGCGGGGAAACCCGCCATGACTTTCGGATATCTACCAGCGAAACAGGGTCGGCTGCAGATGACTGCTGCGAGCCGACTTTCGCCTAAGGTGAACTTGGCTCTTCAGTACCTCATACGCAACTACTTTCGTATTGAAAACGTTGTTGCTGTACGACTTGCCAAGAGCCTGACGAAGTTGCCTGCTGCACCCTATGCAGACAGCTGTACACTAGTGCACTACGATAACGATGTGACCCCTGGTTTTCATTACTATGAAGCTGATGGCACTGCCTTGAACATCTATGACATCACAGGATCTACACACTCACGCATCATCCAGTGTCTTAAATCCAGGAAGCCGTCTGCTGGATTCGACCAAGACCTCACTAAGTTTGAGGAACTCGCTGATGGTCCACCACCAAGCGAATCACCTCCAGCAACTGCTCCTGAGGAGCCTCCTACGGATAACGATGGTCGGCTCCCGACCATCATAGAGGAAACAGAAGAAGATCTGGATGCTTTTGTCTTGAAGTCGTGGTATTCTGAACTGATGGATGACAGAACACTCCTTGAAGCTGACGCAGAGGAAGTCATGCATACAGTTCCCACATACATGACAGACACACAGTGTGTGTTAGTCTCTACGACCTGTGAAGATGTGCAAGGCCACTTGCCGGAGCGGGGTCACCCGCCAGGATACGACATGGACACTTCTTACTACGTTCCTTTATGCTCCACGGATCCGGATAGCAAATATGATCTGGACTCCGATGAGCACGGGAAGTACATCGAGCTCTGCTTCACAGCAGACATGTCCAAAGTCGTCCTGTCCGAGCAGCAACACCGATTGTTGGATGACAGCAGCGTCACAACTATGCGAGTATACGTTAGTGCTGCCTCCAAACGTGCCGTGGTCGTCAAGGAAGACGATCTACTCACGAAGGCCGACATCCAAGCAAATCCGGTCAAAGTTTCCAAAGCCCTCTACACAGAATTGAAGACTTGGCTTGACAACAAATGCTTCCAGATGACTGACTTAAGCAAGGCGTCTAACATCATGACGTCACGCTACGTATACAAATGGAAGTTTGTCAAGAACGAAAAGGGCGAAATGGAAAGGACGATCAGGTTACGCTTGGTACTCCGTGGCTTCATGGACCTTGAAGCCTTTGATGTCGAAACCTTCTCTGGCACGGCAAGGAGGTCAAGCCAGAGACTGCTCGCAAGTTCTGCTGCATGCAACAAAGCTTGGATCATCGCTTCCCTGGACATCAACATGGCTTTCTTGAAGGGACTGACCTATGGCGAGCTCGCCGCGGCAACGGGCGAGAAAGAGCGTGTGGTGTGCTTCACACTACCACCTGGGTCAGCAGCTGTCCTTCGCACACTGCCAGGCTTTGAGTCATATGACGAATCAAAGCATTGTCTCCGGTGTCTGAAACCGGGGACGGGCACGAAGGATGCTCCCAGGGCATTCTCGCTGAAGCTCAGGTCCATCACTAGGAGCTTTGGGCTACAGCCTACTTCATACGACGAAGAGTTCGAGATGAGCCCAAACCTCTTGACAGCCAAGCACGTTGATGACATCAATATGACTGGGAAGGAAGAGGCTATTGACAAGTATGTCAAGTGTGTTGAAGATACGTTTGGGAAGTGCAAACTGAACAAGCACACATACACAAACTGTGCCGTTCGGTACAACAAGACCGATGATGGGAGCGTCACTCTCGATCAGGACGAATACATCAAACAGCTTCGTCCTATCACACATCCAGAACTCACAGGAGCTGATCCTGAGAGCAAAGCGACAAAGACGATTTCTGATATGTTCGTCAGTCTTCGTGGCGCTCTAGCCTATGCGTTGATCACGCAGGTATGGCTGATGGTCTATGTTGTCTCACTACAACGTATCCAGGAACCGACAAACATCCAGGTACGACGACTAAACGCGGTTACCAGAAAACTACAGGCAGGTCCGAAGAAGATCGTGTATCAAGCTATGACCCCAACAGGAGAAGTCGACCTGCATAGCGATTCTGGCTATCGTCGTCTCAACGGAGATGAAGACGACGAAGTCAAAGGCTATGGTATCCGCGGGGCTAACCTGCTGAGGCGTGGCCACACGCAAGCGGGGAAACCCGTCGTGCACCTGGTGGACGCATACTGCAAGTCTCATCGACTGCAGGTGCGTTCGAGCTACTCTGCGGAAACACTGGCAGCAGCCCACAACTTGGAAGACTGCTACCCGACCATTGTAACGCTCCACGAGCTACACTCGGGACCATTGACCCCCACACAGTTAAAGAACATATTGGAAATGGGTGGTCTATGTATCAAAGTCACTCTGACTATTGATGCCGAGTCTGTCTTCAAGTCTTTGTCTAGCAAAGATCTGAAGAAGCCCACAGAATGTACTCTGCTTGGGCACATCAGCTGGATCCGCCAGATGATGGAACGCGGAATCGTGGAAAGCGTCCAATGGTGTGACACGCGGGATATGACTGCCGATGGTCATACCAAAGGTAGTATTGACCGCGCGTTGCTCCTACAAGTAATGGCCGGCCAGCAATCCTTCAAGCACGAGCTGAAGAAACATACGCCGTATAGGGCGGGCAGGTCGTCTCAGGACGGCCCTGCCTCCCGAGCCAGCGGGGAAACCCGCGGGCAGGTGCGCTTTAGTAGCGAGGAAACTCGCCGGTAGCGAGGCTACTCGCGCGCCCTTTCCTTGTAGGCAGCCGCTGCTGCTTAGCACTGTTTTTTCCGCATAATATAAAAGTGCGGTACCTGCTCGTCTCCTCCCCCTCCGACTTTAAACGGAGAAGGTTAAAGGCGAGGTATAAATCGAGCATGTACCGCTGCCGTGCCTGGCTCAAGCCGGGCCCGGCCAAATATATGACTGTGCCTCACTGAGGCGCACGACTTGCATCAGAGATCGGAAAATACCTTTTCCATTGACGATGCCCATCCTATCCTTTACTCCAGATCCCATGCTTCGTCTTGCACTCTTGCTCATGCGATATGAGCCAAAGCCTGGGATATGGCAACGCTTAAAGCGTAACACATACCTAAGCTTACCAGCTTGTTTTCGACTTCTTGGGCTCTCTGAGGCCCTCTTGTAGCCGTCTTGGGTGAAAAAGGACCCTCTGAAACCTCGCGGCCCCCCCCGTCCAGTCCAGGGGAGGGTGTAGGGGGAGAGGTAAACCCCTCCCCGAAGGGGAAGAAGGGGTTGTGGAAGTGGAATCAAAGACATCGTTAGACCACCTGTCGCCCAGAGTGCTAGCGGGATTAAGGTTCCGGGTGAGTTAAGGAGCGGGTGAAGTAGCCCGGCTTCGTTGCGCCCTGGCATCCCGACATCGTGGCAAAACACCGTTTCTGGGACGTTATCCATGAGATTCTTCGGAATCCCACCAGCCTTCCGGGCGACAGGTGGTCTAACGATCTCTTTCTTTCATCTTCCACAACCCCTCCTTCCCCTTCAGGGAGTGGCGCGAGGAGTCAGAGGGTCGTTTTTCGCCCAAGATTGCTCCAAGAGGGCTTCAGAGAACCCAATATAGGCTCCAATATCGCTCGAGATAGCCCGACATGGCTCAAGATAGCTAACAACCTGCCTCCAAGAGGCCCCAAGAGGACCACATGACGGTTCCAGGTGCTTTTGGCGACCCCTCTGAAGCTAAAATCCTTCAAAAACCTAAGATGGCACAAGAGAGCTCCAAGAAGGGCCCACGAGGCCCCCAAGACTGCCCCAAGAGCGCCCAAGATCGCCCCAAGAGGGCCCCAAGAGCGCCCCAAGAGGCTATTTCGATGGCCCCGGAGGGAGGAGGCAAATCGAGGATCCCCCCCCCCCTACTTTGATCGATGGTCTCCAAGATGGCCCCAGGAGGCGCTCCAGAGCTACGAAGTGAGCCCCAAGAGAGTCCCAAGAGAGCCCCAAGAGGGCGTCATGAGGGCCCCAAGGCGCCCCAAAAGAGCCCCAAGAGGACCCCAAGACCCCGCAAAGAGCCCCAAGACGGCGCCAAGATGTCCCAACATAGCTCCAAGAGGACCCCAATATCCGCAAATACAGCCCCGTAGCTCCAAGAAGGCGTCCGATGCCCCAAGATAGCCTCCAAGATGGCTCAACACCCTCCTTCCTCTTCTCTCCTTGCGCGCTCTGTTTCACTATATGTGTCTCTTTGTCCCTTTTCCAGTCAGCTCTCATGGCAGGGCTTCTGAATGGGCTTGTGGGGATGCGCGAAGCGTAAACAATTGCTTCGAACTCTTAAGGCGACTGTGCGCTGCGCTACGGCGAGAGCCACATTTTGGAAAGGAGCCGCCCTCCATCCGTGAAGCCCTTCTGCAAACTTTAGACACGAATGTGCGCGACGCTGAGGCGATAACCGCATTTTGACAAGGAACCGCCCTCCATCCGTGAAGCTGTTGCGAGTTCTTCAAACGAAAGTGCGCGGCGCCAAGGCGAGAGCCACATTTTGAAAGTAGGCTGCCCTCCATCCGTGAAGCCCTTCCAAATTCCAACCTTCAGGATCATGAAGTGTGAGGAAGTCTCAGTGTGAGGAAGTCTCGTGCAAAACGCCAGGCCCGCCTTTTCCATTGGCCACGGTCTGCGACAGGGAGGAGTTGTTTAGGAGGAACAGGAATCGAGGATGTGGAGTCGAGGCGCCCCATGCCCGAGAGAGAGAAAGAAAGAGAGAGAGAGAGAGAGAAAAAAACAGACAATGCGGAGTCGGGGGCGGGGGTGGAGGAGGAGGGTAGATAAAAGAGAATGCGGACGAGGATGAAAACGAGGAGGAACGCATTGAGGCCGAGGCCCAGTTGGAGGTGGCGTCCAGGTTGGAGGCAGAGGTAGAGTTGAATGTTGTGAGCATGATGAGGATGATACTGATCAGGTTTTTGATGAGTGAGGAATATCGAAGACGTCTGCGACGAATCACCGCCGCCCCCTGCCCTTGTGGAAGCGACTATGCCGCCGACAGCTGGGCTAGAGCTTGGCCAAGTTATCGGGCCATTTTTCCCCGAATCGGTTTCGAGAGCCTTCGGGGAACGCGTGGGGGGGCAAGAGGTTTGAAGGCGCCCATGTGTCCGAGCGTTGTGGCAAGATCTCTGCCAAGCTATCGGACCACGTGTTCCCTCAACCGTTGTGGTAACCCTTCGGTGAACACTTGGGGGAGGATGGCGGGGAAGATCAGGAGGAGGAGGAGAAGGAGGATGAGGAGGAGGAGAGGAGGAGATGAGGAGGAGGACCAGTGTAAGACCAAGAGTCATCAACGATGTTGGAATTAACCCTCCCTCCAAGCTCCTTCTTCATAGGCCCCCACAACGGTTCATTTCCATTGAGGGAGCTGCCTCGTTTGAAGACAACCCTTTGAAGATCCTGAAGCATGCCAAGACATTGTTCTCGGGATTCCAACCACACGTATCACCTTGACTGCTGCGTCTTGACGATCCGGAATCGTACCAGAGCGCCATTTTTGGGGACTTCAACACCGCGAACCAACATAACTGTTGCACCCGCATCGTCCTGAATCTTTTCAAAACATCGTTTCTGCTACGTTGATCGTGGGAACCCGTGAGATTCTTGCAAATTTTACGCGAATGTCCGCGGCGCTATGGCGAGAGTTACATTTTGAAAAGGAACCGCCCTCAATCCGTGAAACTCTTGCAATCATTTGAAAACGAATGTGCTCGGCGCTAAGGCGAAATTCACATTTTGAAAACGACCCGCCTTCAATCCGTGAAACTCTTGCAATCTTTTTAATGGATGTGCGCGGCGCTAAGGCGAGAGCCACATTTTCAACACCGCCCGCCCTCAATCCGTGAAGCTCTTGCAAATTTTGAAAGCGAATGTGCGCGGCGCTAAGGCGAGAGCCACCTTTCGAAAACCACCCGCCCTCAATCCGTGAAGCTCTTGCAATTTTTAAAGCGAATGTGCGCGGCGCTAAGGCGAGAGCCACATATTGACAACGACCCGCACTCCATCTGCGAAAGTGTTGCCATTCTTTAAGCTTCAGAGTCATACATGGTGAGGAAATCTCAGGCGAAACGCCCGGCCCGCCCTAACAACTTGCCTTGGGGTGCGACAAGGATGGGTTATCTATAAGGAGAAGGAAAGGAGGCGGAGAAGGAGGGGGAGGAGGAGGAGGTGGAGGAGGAGGAGGAGGCGGAGGCGGAGGCGGAGGCGGAGGCGGAGGCGGAGGAGGAGGCGGAGGAGGAGGAGGAGGAGGAGGAGGAGGAGGAGGAGGAGGAGGAGGAGGAGGAGGCATTTTGGGGGCCTCTGGGGGCACTCTTGGGGCCTCCTGAGAGCTTCCTGGGAGCCTCTCGGAGGCATCTTGGGGGCCTCCTTGGGCCTCTTGGGGGCATTCGTGGGCTTCTCGGGGGCCTCGTTGGCCGTCTCAGGGCATTCCTGGCCCGTCCTATGCCCTCGGAAGCCGTCTTGGGGGCCTTTCTGGGCCGATTGGAAACCCTCTAGGGGTGCTCCAGAGCCGTCTTGGATGCCATCTTCGGCGTCTTGGAGGCCTCTTGGGCTGTCTTGTCGCCCTTTTGGGGCGGCCTTGGGGCTTTGGGCCGTCTTGGGCCATCTTAGAGCCATCTTGGGCCATCTTGGTGGGCTCCTGGCCCGTCTGACGCCGTCGAAAGCTGTCTTGGGGGCCTCTCTGGGCCGACTGGGGGCCCTCTTGGGGTTCTTCAGGGCCGTCTTGGAGGCCATCTTGGGCGTCTTGGAGGCATCCTGGGCCGTCTTGTCGCCCTCCTGGGGCGATCTTGAGGGCCTCCTGGGCCGCTCTGGAGCCATCTTGGAGGCCTCCTGGGCGATCTTGGGGCGATCTTTGGGGGCTCTTGGGCCGTCTCGGGCCGTCGGAATGCCGAAAATAAACAAATGCCAACATCCTTCAAAAGAGAGGAATATCTGATGGCCTTCGGCCCATCCCGCCATTGTGCCTGGGTTGGGTATCGAGCCTATTGGATGTTCATTGGGATCTCGTGGGAGGCCTCTCGGGGGCCTCTTGGTGGCAGTTCGGAGGCCTCTTGGGGGCCGTTTTGGGGCCTCTTGGGGCCTCTTTTGGGCCTTTTTGGGGCCTCTTGGTGGGGGTGGGGGGCTTTTGGGGTCTCCTGGGCGCCCTCCTGGGGGCCTCTTGGGGCAGACGGCTGGGATTTTCGTTTCGCGTTCCCTCTCCTTCTCCGTATTCGGGCCCTCCTGGAGCCGAACAAGTCATGCGACAAGATGCCGGGAACCCCAGAGGGCACGCGGGGAGCCCCTGGAAATTTTGGAATTGGAGGTCCGGGCCCTTTAAAGAGTTTTCGGAACTGAGGACTGAGGCTCCAGGGATTAGGCAAAGGACCCGAGGACGCCCACTCCGTGCCCAGAGGCACGGTGGCGGATGATGATACTGTGTAACATGATGAGGATAATCAGGAGTGCGTCGCAGGAGGCGGGGGAGAAGGGTGAGCATAATGATCAGGTGGGACGGGCAATGAAATAATAGTAATATTTGAGGATGGTTAGGCGAGAGGAGGAGGAGGAGGAGCAAGGAGGGAAGATGACGAGACAGGCAGGATGAAGGACACATGGTGGAAGGAGGATAGATGGAGGGAGGGGGAGGAATGAGTAAGGATGAAGACGGTGGGATGGATGAGAAGGAGGATGAGAAAGCGGACGAGGACGACGATATTGTGTGGGAGTAGTAGGAGGAGGAACAGGACGGGGAGAACGACGACGTCAGACGAGAGGGATGATTGTGAGGATAATGGTGGTGGTGTCGATGACGATGATGACAGCGACGAATATCATGATGTTGGGATGCCGGCCACGACTGTGCTGGCACTGATTTTGGCGATGACCACGACGATGATGAAGTCGACGATGAGGAGAAGGAGAATAAGTGGCGCGTTTGAGATGGATGGGTTTCACCAGGTTCGCCCAGATCTGGTGACCTTCGACCCAACGGACCTCCAGCACGTAATCGAGTCGAAGTACATGATGGTACTATTTCTGACTAGTGCTGATCATATACGCTCGTCCTCTCATCTCTTCGCGCTTCATCGAGATTACTCATCGTCGTTCCACTGCCGCTGATGCCCCTTCCGTGCGTGAGGAGGAGGTGGACCAGGAGGAGGAGGAGAAGGAGGAGGAGGAGGAGGAGCAGGAGGAGGAGGAGGAGGAGGAGGAGGATGCGGATTTTGACTCGGGTGAAGACGGGGTATAAGGAGTGGGCGGGAGGGGAGGGGCTCCTTCTAAACTACTCTTCCCTGCTCCTCTACTCTCCGCTTCGCCCTCCCCCTCCCGCTTCCTCCTCCTCGCTCTGCCGCCACTTCTCCTCCTCGCCCTGCTGCTCCTCCTCTGCCTCCTCCTCTTGCTGGTGCTGCTCCTTGTCCGCCTCCTCCTCCCCCGCGCTCCTCGTTCTCGTCCTCATCCTCGTCCCTCACCGTCCTGCTCCTTGTCGTCTTTGCTGGCTATGAGAAGGGATGGACGTCGCCCTTCCTTGTCGTCGCAATGCTGGAGGATATGAGATAGTGTCGGCGCTCCGCAGACTGCGCTCGCCGCTCGAGGAGGAGGATGATGAGGAGGAGGAGAAGCACGAAGAGGAGGAGAAGGAGGAGGAGGAGGAGGAGGAGGGGAGGAGGAGGAGTAGGAGGAGGAGGAGGAGACAGGGGATGAAGAAGAGGAGGAGCTAGGCCACTCGAATGGGCGCAAAGATAAAGGCGCTTCGCCATTCCCGGTCTGGACTGGAAAGCTGCTGCTTTCGAGGGGGCGGCACGCGCGCGCGAGAGTGAGAGAGAGAGAGAAAGACAATAACGACAATGGCGACTCGCTCGACGCGGGGAGCGGGGTTAGGTCCAGAGGAGAGCAAACGTTTTCCTCCCCAGTCTCCTCGACTCGACCTCCACCCGACGCCTCCTCCTTACGCTGCGTTGGAGATCCCGCTGCGGTGATGCGCGGCGCCCATCTGCCCTGAGCAGAGCACGCCGTTGTGGAGGCAGCCCTCTGAGCTCGACGCCTGCCTGACGCCAGCCTCCCTCGCCGTGCGCAGGTGGCCTCCGACCGGGTGCCCTCCCGGTGCCTTGCGCCGCGCGCGCTGGCCTCGCCCTCTCGCGGCGCCCGGCTGCGGCGGAGGCGCCCGCACTCCCGCTGGCAGCGGCTCGGTGGCGACGGCCTCGTCGGCGCGTCCGAGCGACGGCCTCCGACCCGGGCGCCCGGTTTGCTGGCCGCCGCTGCCTGCTGCAAGTTCCAGGCGCCCGGCGCCTGCGCCGGCAGGGCGCGGGCCGCGTCGTCCGCCCTCCCTGCTGCTGGCGAGCGGGGCGTGGCCCAGAGGAGTAGACGGGGATGTAGGGGGGGGAGGTCAAGTGGAAGGAGGAGGGAGGAGGAGGGAGCATGAGTCAGGGAGGGTCGAGGTGTTTGGGCACTCTTGGCTCATCCTGGGCCTTGAGCAGGGGCCCGCTGGAGTGCCAACGTCGGAGGTCGGTGGATCTCTGCCCGCGCGCGCGCGCGCCGGCGGCACAACTGCGAAGGTGCGCGACGCCCTTAACGCGGCGGTGCCCGAGCTGCTGGGGAAGCTGGAGGACCCCGAGCTGCAGAGGCTGGTTAAGCAGGCGGGCCGTGCGCGCAGGAGTGTGTGTGTGTGTGTGTGTGTGTCTGTGGCGGGAGGGATGGCTGGGGGGATAGCGGATGCTGGTGCTGCTGCTGATGAAGATGAAGATGAAGATGAAGATGAAAATGAAGATGAAGATGAAATGGATATGAAGATGAATCTGAACATGCTTACGATGATGATGCTTGTGATGATGCTGATGATGCTGATGATGATAACGACGATGCTGATGCTGATGCTGGCGCTGATGCTGGTGATGGTGATGGATGATGATGATGCTGCTGCTGATGATGATGACGGTGCTGATATGATATGATGCTGATGTTGATGCTGCTGCTGGAATCAGGCTGTATGATGATCATGTGTGTGTGGGGGGTATTGGATGCGGCGTTGAAGGACGAGGAAACACGTATTCGCGATCTTGATGGCTACGGCGATGGCAATGGCGATGTCGATGGCGATGACGATGACGATGATGATGATGCTGATGATGATGATGATGATGACGACGAGGATGATGAAGGTGGCGGTGGTGGTGGTGGTGGTTATGAGGATGTTTGTGGTGGTGGTGGTGGTGATGATGACGAGAGTTACGATGATGATGATGGTGATGATGATGCTGATGATGATATTAATGATGATTGATTGATTGATTGATTGATTGATTGACTGACTGACTGATTGATTGATTGATTGATGATGATGATGAGGATGATGATGATGCTGATGATGAGTAGGAGGAGAAGGATGAGGAGGAGGACGCTGAGGAGGAGGGCAGTTGAACATGTATGAAGCAGAGCCGTACTGTTAGGCGTCGTATTATTGTCATTACCAGTCTTAGTATTGGTATCGCATTCGTAGTAGCAATACAAGTTGGAATATGCGCATGAGAAAGAAACGGCGGATGAGGTTGTGGAGTAGGGGTATGTGGATGTCAGAGGAGGAAGGGGGAGGGAGGAGGAGGAGGAGGGGGAGGGAGGGGAGGAGGAGGAATAAGACGTGAATGAGGGTAATGAACATGGTGATGGATAAGTCGGTGAGGATGAGGATGATGACGAAGAGGATGGATCATTACAAGGGTTTCAGGATGATGGTGATGATGAAGACGATGCTTGTGATAATGATGATGAGGAGGTTGAGGAGGAGGATGATGAGCAAGAGCGGGAAGCAACTGATGACGGATAGCAGGATGATGAGGATAATGAGGATGATCTGTCCGAGTAGCAGTAGGAATAGGGTGCCGATGATGATGATGATGATGATGATGATGATGATGATGATGATGATGATGATGATGATGATGATGATGATGATGATGCTGATGCTGATGATGATGATGATGATGATGCTGCTGCTGCTGCTGCTGATGATGATGATGATGATGATGATGATGATGATGGGTGATAATAGGGAGGACCATGCGGAATGGGAGGATGACGGCACGCCCCGCTGCAGTTACCCAGTGTGTTCGCGCTAATCTCGAAACCTTTATGTTTGGCCTTATCCGCGCTCTGTCTCCGCTTCCTTCCCACTTCTGACATCCGGCGCCTTTTTCCATAATCCGTATCTCCGCGTTGGTTTTCGCCTGTGCGTGCGCTGCTCTGCTCCCACCTTTCGCCCCCCCCCCCTCCTCGCCCTCTTCTCCACTCCTTCTGCCGCTGCAGCTTCAGAGTCAATCCGTGTTGCTCCGTCCTTCGACTTTCGCGTTGTTCATGGCTGACGAAAGGGACGCCACTCAGGTGGTTGCGAATAAGTGCCGGAGATCGAAAGAGGATAAGCAGGGAGCATGGGCTTGGCTGTTCACAAATGTCTGCGCGCGGCATCGAATGATTCGATGATCCCAAGGGGCGATTTCCCCCGATTGGATTCTGCGATTTGGGGCGGCCTCCAGACATCCATGTAGGGGGGAGTAGGAGGAAAAGGATGAGCAGTAGGAGGAGGAGGGGGAGAGGGAGGGGGAGGGGGAGGGTGAGGAGGAGGAGGAGGAGGAGGAGGAGGAGGAGGAGGAGGAGGAGGAGTAGGAGGGGGAGGAGGAGGAGGAGGAGTAGTAGGGTGAGGAACATGTGAAGGAGGATCCCTACGTCCTCCCTACAACGCCCTAAATCCTCCAAAAACCTTTGGTTCCTACTTCCTCCTCCCTCGTTCACCCGCCCACCCAACCACCTACTATACCCCACCCTATCTCACGCCACCCTGCTCAGCTTGTCCACCCCACCCAATCCCATCCCACCCATCCCACCCAATCCCACCCCGCCCCACTCTGCTCCACCCCGCCGCGCTCCAATTTCCCCGTCTACCCACCGTCCTCCTCCTTGAAGGGGCCCGCCCGCTTTCCTGGCTCGCCCCGACTGTGAGTAGGGCCTCGCCGCCTCCCACGCCCAGGCGCGCGAGAAGGACGAGACCAAGTTCGTGGCGTCCTTCTGGATCCGAGGGGACAACTGTTCTGATGATGCTGGTGATGTTGGCGTCGACGACGCCGACGACGCTGCCGACGACGACGATGACGATGACGATGATGCTGATGATGCTGCTGCTGCTGATGATGACGATGATGCGTGTGATGCTGATGTCGACGACGACGGCGACGACGATGATGATGCTGATGATGATGATGATGATGATGATGGCGGTGATGATGCTGACGATGCTGCTGATGACGATGTCGATGTCGACGATGGTGATGATGCTGATGATGATGATGATGATGCCGATAATGATGCTGATGATGCTGACGATAATGCTGCTAATGATTAGCAGGTGATGATGCTGATGATGATGACGATGCTGATGATGCTGCTGATGGTGATTCTGATTCTGATTATGATGCTGCTGATGACGATGCTACTGATGAGGATGCTGATGTGGTGGTGGTGATGATGATGCCGATGATGATGCGTATGGTGATGATTATGATGCCGATGACGATGATGATTGTGATCATGATGATGAGGATGAGGATGAAGATGATGATACCGATGATGATGTTAATGCTGACGATGATGCTGCTGAACATGATGATGATGATGGTGATGATGATGATGATGATGATGCTGATGATGATGATGATGATGACGATGCTGCTGATGATGATGCTGCTGATGCTGATGATGCTTGCGACGACGATGACGATGATGTTGATGATGCTGATGGTGATGGTGTTGGTGATGATGCTGAGAATGATGCTGATGATGCTGCGGATGATGCTGATGATGATGATGATGATGATGCTGATGCTGATACTGCTGATGATGACGATGTTGTTTATGATGTTGATCATGGTACTGATGATGGTGCTGATGCTGATGATGATGCTGATATGTTTGATGATGCAGCTGCTGCTGCTGCTGCTGCTGATGATGATGATGATGATGATGATGATGATGATGATGATGATGATGATGATGATGATGATGATGATAATGTTGATGATGATAATGTTTGATGGTGCAGACGTTGCTGCTGATGACGCTGACGATGCATGTGCTGCCGATGACGACGTTGACGGTGACGATGCTGATGATTATGATGCTGGTAACGATGATGACGATGGTGTTGATGTCGATGCTGCTGATGATGACGCCGATGCTGATGTTGATGATGCTGATGATGCTGATGGTGATGGTGATTGTGATGCTATTGATGCTGCTGCCGATGCTGATGCGGATGCTGGTGCTGATGCTGCGGATGACGACGATGACGACGGCGACACGACGACGACGATGATGATGATGAAGACGATGACGAGGATGATGATCAGGATGTTGCTGCTGCTGCTGCTGCTGATGATGATCTTGATGCTCATGCTGATGCTGCTGATGATGACAATGATGATGATGAAGAGGAGTAGGAGGAGGAGGGGGACGGGGAAGAGGAGGAACCTGATGCTGATGATGCTGCTGCTGCTGATGCTGAGGATGATGATGCTGATGAGATTGATGATGGTGATGCTGATGCTGATGCTGATGCTGATGCTGATGATGCAGAGTACGCTGTTGATGGTGATGATGTTGCTGCTGCTGCTGCTGATGATGATGATCATGGTGATGATGCTGATGATGATGTCTATGATGTCTATGCTGCTGGTGATGATGATGATGATGATGATGATGATGGTCGTGTTGGTGGTGGTGAGATGATGCTCATGATGATGATGATGATGATGATGCTGCTGCTGCTGCTGCTGATGATGATGATGATGATGATGATGATGATGATGATGAGGAGGAGGAGGAGGAGGAGGAGGAGGAGGATGAGGAGGAGGAGGAGCAGGAGGAGGAGGAGGAGGAGGAGGAGGAGGAGAGGTGGGGAGCCGTACTTGACGGCAGTAGCGAGAATGTAAGGGTGAGTCTAGAGTGAGCGGTAGAAGGAGTTAGGAGGGAAGGACTCGGAGCGATGGGAGTGTAGGTGAAAGGAAGGGTGAGTAGGGAGGGTTGCAGGAGGACGGAGTGGGTGGAGTTGATTTTGGGGATTTCGACGCCGATTCAGCAACGAGCCTGTCAGCGGAGGTCGGCACACAACTAAAGGGTGGAGGGAGATAGGGAGGTAGGGAGGTAAGAGGAGGATGAGGAGGAGTGTTGCGGGGAGTGGCACTTCCACACGACCGATGCAGTGCTAGCGCAGCCGCAAATAACGCCGGCTCGCAACCAGCGCACGCACCCGCGCGCTCGCGGCGCAGAGAAGGGGGCGGTGATGATTCGCGGCTGTCCTGCAGAATGAAATCATTTAGATTAGGTAGGTCATTCCGAGCGGTCCATTCCTCACTCTTGTGAGACCATCCAGAATAACGCTTCCAGAGTAGCGCTTGGAGCTTTTCAACCATTCGCTGGCGTGCGTTTACGTGTGTGTACGTGTGTGTGTGTGTGTTTGTGGCTGGGCTCGATCCCCTGGGATGGCCCTCTGCGGCAATCGCCTGTGTGCCACTCTTTTTTCCTGGCCTTTTGTCTACCCTCACCCTGCCCTCCCGTTCTTGTGTCGCCCGCCGAACTCTGCCGTGGCCGCCCGCTGCCAGGCCTGCTGGCCGCCACCTCGCCCGCTCAACTCTCTACCGCCGTTCGGCGGGCCCCACTTCCCGGCCGCTGTTGACCCGCAGCCCGCCGCTGCCCTGCCTGCCCTGTCCTGTCACCCGCCGCCTGGCGCCCGCGCTGGCCGCCCCTTTCCTCGCCTTGCCGCCGCCTCGGCGCCTGCCCGCTGCCGGCTGCCTTGGCGCCCCTGCGCCGCTCCTGGCCACTGCCCCGAGAGGCGCCGGCCGTTCTTTGTTGTTGCTTTTTCTTCTCGTCGGCTGCTGGGCTCTCGGGCGGCTCTCGGCGCGCGGGCTCGGTGGTGAGGAGGTGCTCCCGCCCGCGACGGCCGAAAAGTAATGACAAGTAAGTGTGTGTGTATAGATTTGTGTGGGTAGGTGGGTGTGCCCTTCCGCCAGCGCAGTCACTCTGCCTAGCCGCCGACGCAACAAGTTTTTTTTTTTTTTTTTTTTTTTTTTTTTTTTTTTTTTTTTTTTTTTTTTTTTTTTTTTTTTTGTTTTTTTGTTTTTTTTTACATACAAAAATATTATCAAACAAGTTTTATTGTGTGTGTGTGTGTGTCTGGGCGGTTTCACCAATCTGCATGGCCGTGGCTGGACTCTTTCATCACGGCGCGTTGAATTCAGTTCGTTTGCAATTGGCATCTCCATCAGCCGACCGCGCCTGAGGTTCCTCTGGGCCGCCGACTTAAAATTATGTGTGTGTGTGTGTGTGTGTGTGTGTGTGTGTGTGTGTGTGTCTGGGCGGGGGGCAGCCCCCCGCGGGCTTCGCCAGTCTCCCGCAGCGCTCCCTCTGCGGCCTTCCCCTCGGCCGCGTGGGCACGGCTCCCGGACAGGGAGGATGCCAGCGCACCTGGTGTTCTATTTTCAGCGCCCCCACAAGCGGGATACCTCCGCTGGTCCAGCACCTCTTCGACGGCTTTGGTGCCTCCCCGATCAGTGACGTCAATCAATTCCTCATTCTCCATTTGCCCTCCGGCGAATTCGCCGCAATGTCCAATCCTTTCAATCCCGACGAGCCACCCTCCTCAAAGCTGTGATCCGTCGCGGTCATTATTCCTTCAAGCCACCGTCCTCAACCACGGGTGGCCCACAGGCGGCGCAACCGCAGCCCTCTGCGGGACGGCCATTCCGCACGCTTGCAGGTGCTCCCGCGACACACCTGGCCTGCCTGGTGCCATGCGCAGCCTCCTGGACCGCTGGTCCAATGGCAAGGTCTACTCCGCGAGCCAGATGCAAGTCCACGGGGCCGGCCCCGTCATCATCTCTTGCGTCCGCTCCAACGCCAGCTTCGTCCGCGGGCACACCGATCGCGCCCGCCGCATCAGCGTCGCCCTCACTCGGGGCAAGAGCGGCTGTATTCTCGCCATGGACGCTGGCATGGCACAGTCCAGTCGGGACGTTATGTTCGTCGACCAGGTCCACTTCGCCTCCAGAGCTGTGCTGCTAGTGTCTCAGCCTTCCTCCGCCGATCCCGACCTCGGCCCCGGAGTGGCCTTTCCGCCTGTCCGCCTCCGCGACGCTTGGACATCCGCCCCCGAGGCTGCCAAAAAGACGCCTCGCGCGGCCGCCCAGGACGAGGCGGTAACACTGCAGCAGGAAAGGACTTCTGGTCTCTCTACGGCGGCCCCCTCCTTTCAATTCCAGTCCCGCCCATGTGTGCGAAGAGCTGGGCCAGTGGTGCGATGAGCTGGCCGCCAGCACAGCCTGTTTACCCATTCTTGCCCTCGTCCCGCGCGTGCGTCCGCGCCGCTTCAACCACGTCCGTCCTCCGTCCAGCCCCGCGGGTCACGACCGCGGGTTGCTCTCTGAGCTTGCGCAGAGCCTGCGCCCCGTGCTTGGACGTGACGCCGGCCACGTCGTCCTCGCTCTGTGGTGGCACCGTCTCCCGCGCCGAGGCTGTCGGGGCCCCGACCCCGGGCGGCAGGTCTGTGGCGCCCTCGTCGAGCGGGAGCGGCAGCGGAAGCGGAAGCGGAAGTCTGCCATCGCCGCGGGGCGGCCCCACGAGGGCGGCAGGCGCGCCGAACGCGCCGGCCTCCAGGGAGGCCGGGTTGCTGCGCAGGTGAAGCGTCGACGAAGCAGATGGATGGATGGATCAGAATTAGCGCCACATGTGTGTTGACGTATTCGTCTTCGAAACCTAGCGATGTCTCGAACAACTCGGCCATGTCGCACCACGATCCCCATCCCTTGTCTCTGGGAGAAGCATCAATGTCGCCCTCCCAGCGGCCTTTGCCTTTCTGGTCGACACCGGACTGGACAGCCCAGCGCCACCAATCATAATTACGCCATTCTGTTGTCTTTTTCGCCCACCTCTCTGGCGACATAGGTGCAATTTTCCCAGCCCGGCGCATCTTGCTCCTTAAAAGCGATTCCGTCCAACACGCTACGTCTGCTCCTCGTGCTTTGCGTTCTGCTGCTCGCGCCGCTATCCGCATCCAAGAAATATAATCATCATCTGGCCGTCGCCCTGGTCCCGCCATTGGTCGCCACATTGATATTTGAACACTTCTGAGCTTCCTTTTTTGAGCAATGGTTAGCTTCCAAGATTTCGAACACCAGAGAAAAGCTTTTGATACTGTCGCGTCAAACAATTTCAGTCGCTTTGTGACCGATGTGTCTTCTTTGGTCAGTAGCTCGGACAAGCTTCAGAACTTCGCCCATCCTGCCCGCGTAATCGCGCCTGAAATTCAGCAGACGTGCTCCCATCCATTGTGCCTCGAACTTTGAACCCTGACATGCAATCTGCAACCGGGTACTCTGTCCCTTTCAGCTTGATGCTTTGGCCTGGAACGGCCCTCTTCCCCACGCTCTGCACGCTGCATCTCTCTGAATTCAAGTTCAAACCAATTTTTGCCAATTCTTCCCCTTCGCTGATGTCTGCCAACATAATGGCCAACGACTGCGTTGATTTAGCAATCGGAGTAGTGTCGTCGGCGAACATGGCGTACGTAGTCCGGCCTCTGCCCAAGCAATTGCTTCCAACAGCGCATCCATATGATTTTGCTTCCCAGTTCCCACCTTTCTTTCAGCTTCATCATTGTGTTCCGTACTGTGTTTGTAAAGAGCGCCAGTGACATTGGATCGCCTTGTCTGACGCCGCGCACGATGCTGAAGTGCCGGCTGCGGGTTTTCTGGTCCATCTGTACACAAGCCTGTTGTTGGTAATACATATTTTGAACAGATCCGAATTCTTCTTCGTGCACTCCCGCTGCCCGTAATCCCTGGAAAACTGCTGTGTGTATGATTTGTCAAACGCCTTCTCCAAATTGATTGATGCAACCCATTCAAATTCCCCCCATTATTTCCCTTGTTCGCTGATCATCTGCAAATAATGAGCCAGATCACAACATCCATATCTTTTCCTGAAAGTCATTTCTTCTGGAGTTTTGGCAGGATCCAAGATATGCTCCATCCCCTTCAACAACACTCCGCTATATAGCTTACTCAGTACTGGTATATTTTCAATAGGTCCGTAGTTTTTTTTGGTAACGTGACTTACCCTTTCTTGAAGAAGACAACAACTTTTGACACATGCCATGATTCTGGGGCTCGCATTTCTCTATTTAGCAAACCCGCAAACACATCGGATATTGCATCAACCATTGTATCTCCACCATCCTTCAAACATTTCTGCCACGAGCCATGCAACTTACCACGTCTTTTCTGAGTTCTTGCGCTGTTATTCGCCGTATTCTTCGCGTTTCTTCCATGGCCTCCCGGGGTGCACAATACAACGACTCATAGAAAGAAGCCATCACGTCTGCAATTTCCGCCCTGCTTGTTCGTAGATACCCTTCGTTGTCTCTGATGCCCGCGATTCTCTTTACTTTTCTACAGTGCCTCTGAGCTTGCGGCAATTTATTCCTAGCGCCCTTTCTGTGATAAGCTCATCCAAATGCCGATTGCGTTTTCTCTCGACTGTTGCCGCAAAGCCTTGGTCAAACTTATTTTCTTGAGCTTTCTGTCCTTTTTGGTGGCAGCCTCGTCGCTCTCTTTCCGCAATCGTTTTGTGTTGTCGTTGTCATCCAGGATGTGTCAGGATGTGTTTCTCCTTCTTGGCTGCTTTGCTACAGTCCGCCGCTGCCTTCAACATTGCTTCTTTGACTGCCGTCGTATCTCTTGGGCAAGTCAACAACGCCATGCTCTGAGCTTCGTGGTAAGCAGTTTTGTCGCTGCCGAGTGTCCAACCTCTTCCTGCCTCCGGCTTGGTCCATTTGTTTCATTTCTTTTAGGTCTCCCAAACTTCGCTCACACAGCTCTGTGGTCAGAGCGGAAAACGATATCCGGCACAATGTCTGTATTGATCAATTTTGGTTTGAAAGACATGTTCGTTGGTACGTAGTTGATTTGACGGCTCTCGCCAGTGCTCCATTCTTGGTGTGTCCATATGTAATCACATTGTTTTTTGAAGAACGTGCTAGTAATACAGAATTTAGTTTCCGCCGCCCACGCTAGAAATTGGTCTCCTCGGTCTGTCCTGATCCCCAAGCCATATTTCCCGATGCACTTCGGATTATCGTCTTCTCCTTGTTGGCCCACTTCTGCATTCGCACCAACTCCTATTACGGTGCTCCTGTCTAGCCATGCGACTTCGTGAAGCCCTCGCCATTCCCTGCTAGGTAGGCGTCGACAAACCGCACGGCCGCCGCCGCGACGGCAGGCACGTCGCCCTCTCGCTAACCGATGCCGCGCGCAGGTGCCCGCTGCATCGTGGGGGCTCGCACCGTGCTGCGGTTCTCCCCTGCCCAGGCCCGGGGGGGTGGTCCTCCCACCTCTGCCCTTCTGTTAAATCGGGCCTGTCCCTCTACAGGGACAGTATTCAAAAATAGTTGATCAAACAATTATCTGGGGACTTTTTTAAATTTCCGAGCATTTGGGGAGTATTTTTTTGGAGTATTTTAAATTGTTCGCCCAAAATCCCCCCGTAGGGAGACGGGCCCGGCCTCTGCCCTTCTGTGGCCCCGCGGTCCTGCTCTGGGAGGCTGCCCGCGACGCCAATCTCCTCGCGGGCTGCAACGAGGGCATTGGAGCGGCTGCCTGGAACCAGCCTCCGTCGCAGGCAGAGGATGGCTCCAGGTCCGCGGCCCGGGATCGCCCCCCCGCGCAGGGCAGCAGCGATGGCCCTCCCGCGGGACAGCCCTGCGAGGCTGAGCACCCGCCCAGCCACGGGCGCAGCCCTGCCAGGGCGCGCACGGTCAGCCCCTCCGCAGCGCACGCCAGCAGCCGCCACGGACCATGCGGTGCCAGCGGCCCCGCCCCGAACACCAGGGCGGCCGACCCCGCCCCCCGCCCTGCTTCCCCGGCGGACAGCCGCGGCAGCAGCCGCGGGCTCTCTCTGCACACGCAGGAGGGCCGCTCAGCCATGACGGGGTCAATCGTTTTCGCACCAACGACGACCCGTTAGCCCCCGACGACAGCCACGTGGCGGATGACGAAGAGCGCGAGCGCGACATGGTCATGACGCGGATCGGCGACCGCAGGCCGGCTCCACCCGCGCCCGCAGCGCAAGAGATGGAGGGCGCCTTCCGGGCCGCGTGCGACGAATGACGCCATGAGCGTCCACAGGGAACGAGTCAGTCGGCTGCTCTTTTGGCGCCCTCGGGGCCCCTGTGAGCCTCGGGCCCGGTCTTGCCGGCCCGTGGCGTCGTCCCCAGCCAGGCGCGCGCCCGCCCCGGGCGGCTCTTCTGCCCGCCCCCCCGCTGGCCCCTCCGCAGTCGCCCCCGCCAGCCCGCCCGCCGCCCCTCTTTTGGCCCCGCTGCCTTGCCCTAGCGGCGCTGGGCGCCTGCGCGCGCCCCCGTCTGGTCCCTAGCTGCCTCCCCTGGCGCCGTTCCCCGTCCCGTTGGCCCGTGCTGCTTTCGTCCCCTCCCCAGCCTCGCCTCAGCTGTCGGTGGCTGGCTTCGCATGCGTCAGCCCCATTTGGATGTGTTTTCGCTTCGCCGTGACAAGTCGCGACCGCGCTCCGCCTGCTGTCGCAGGCGTGGACTTGGCCCGCCCTGTGCCATGGAGGCCGCGCGCGGCGCCTCGCTTTTTCCTTTCTCAGGCCGCCCACCCCAGCAGCGCCCACTCCGCCCCTGGCTTGGCACTATCTCCTGGGTGACCCTCTGAGGCTATCGCTTTGCCGCTGCCCCAGCTGGCCTCCGGGCCTTCAGTTAATGTCGCCACGCTCCGCATTCTTCAGCTCCTCTTGGATGTGGTCTCGCTCCGCCGCGCTGTTTCGCGCGTGCGCTCCGCCTGCTGCCGTTGGCGCGGACCTGCCCGCTCACGGCGCGGCCAGGCGCCTCCGGCACTCGCCCAGGCTCCTGGCTGGGCTCACCCCAGCGGTGCTTCACCTTGGCGGTGCCGTCGCCCCCGGGCTGGGCTCGATCTGGCTTGGGGTGACCCCCAGCTGTGATCGCCTTGCCTCGCTTCCCAGCTTCTGCGGCCTCGCGGGCGGGGAGTTGCTCGCCTGCTGCTCTGCCCGACGCTTTCTGCCGCCGCGGCGCTGCGCCACCCCGGCCGCTGCGCGCTCCTTGGTTTGGCTCAATCCCTCGGGATGAGCCACGTCGGCGATCGCCTCGCCGCCGCCCGCGCCCCCTGGCCTCCGGGCCCTGCTGGAGCTGCGGTTGCTGGCTGCTTGCCTGCGTCGCCTCCTGCCCCTTCCGCCGCCTGCTTTTCCGCCGCCCCGCCCCCGCTCTGCCCCGCCTGGCCGGGTCCGCCGGTCTCGGCGCTCCGCGAACGCCCCCTGTTCTGCCCCGCCGCCTGCGGGCGCCGCCTGCCACGCCTCGCTCTGGCGTGGCCGCCCGCTGCCCGACCTCCCCGCCGCCGCCTTGCCCACTCCATTTCGGTGCGGCTTCGTTTTTTTCCTCCGCTGCCAGTTCGTTGGGCTTCCACTTTCCCGCTGCCGCTGACGCTGCCGGGCGGCCCGCTGCTGCTGCCCATGCCCCGTCCCGCCCCGCTCACGGCTGCCCAGAGCCCGCGCCGTGGTCGCCCCCTCGCCCCGCTGCCGCCGCCCCGGCGCGCCTGCCCGCCGCCCGCTTCCCCGGCGCCCTATGCGCCGCCCCCGGAAGCTGCCCCGTGAGGGGCCAGCCGGTTCGTTCTTGTCTTTCGTCTGCTCCGCCGCTGGGCTCTCGCGCGGAGCTTCGCGCGCGGGCGGGGCGGTGAGGAGGCGCTCCCGCCCTCGACGATCGAGAGTGTGTGTGTGTTTGTGTCACGGGCAGATTATACCAGTACACCGTATGTCATGTACACTGCATACACGCTTGCGTACACATGTATATGTACACACAGATGTGTGCATGTGTTTACATACACACCTACGTCTACATATACATTTTTTTCATATGCATGTACGGTTGTATGAATATATATTTTTATACACACGCTATGCACAGACAGCTCCCCACCCCCCCAGCACCCACTCTGACCGGTATTCACTTACGACTGTGGTGCTCCTCCTTTCCTCCTCGTTTTTTTTTTTTTTTTTTTTTTTTTTTTTTTTTTTTTTTTTTTTTTTTTTTTTTTTTTTTTTTTTTTTCTCTTCTGTTTTCGTTTATCTCTATGTGCTTACATATCTCTTCTCTCTCTGCCTCTCGTTTTTTTTTTTTTTTTTTTTTTTTTTTTTTTTTTTTTTTCCTCTCCACCTCTCTCTCTCTTTTTTACCTTTCTCTATATCTTTTCTCTCGGTCTCTCCTTCTCTCTTTTTTATTGTTTTGATTTCCTCTCTCTGTCTGTCTTTCTCTTTCTCTTTCTCATTCTTTCTTTATCTTTGTTTCTATCCCTCTCACAGACACCCAACGCAATCCCTTTGGAAACAGAAGGCTTGTGGTGTGAGGGTTGCTCAAGCCTTGTGATTTAATTTGGATTCTTTGGATATCAGAGATGTTAAATGTGGAAACTATATCGTGTCGTTTTTGTTTGTTTGGATTTTCTGGATTTTCTTCCCTCCAGCGAAAGTCAAATCCAGGAGCCCTCCCAGGAGCTAGGAGCTCAGATCCCCAGAATCATAAAGATAAACACATGGTTTCTGCAACCCTGACATCGCAAACCTTGTGTTCTCATTTGGATTTATGGGGTTGCTGGGAGGGAAAGTGAGGAAGCCATGTGTTTCCATTTAGATGTTTGGGATTCTGGGGATCGAAGCTCCTGGGAGGGCGCCTGGGTTTGATTTTCGCTGGAGGTGTGTGTGTGCGTGTGTGAGAGAGGAAAGTCCCCAGCATCCCAAACATCCAATTGAAAACACATGGTTTCCTGACCTCTCATCACTGAGATCCCAAACCTCGGAATTAAAACACAGGGCTCCCGCACTCTGGACATCGCAAACCTGGTGTTTTCACAGGGAGTATGTTGGGTGTTGGAAAAAGAAGAGAGGTAAAGAGAGAGAGAGAGAGAGAAACACACAGATCTCTCTCTCTCTCTATCTTTTTGTTTCTCTCTCTCCCTACAGATCTAATTATCTATAGAGAGCCGAGAGAAAGAGTGAGAGAGAGAGAGAGAGTGAGAGAGAGCGAGAGAGAGAGAGATAACTAGAGAACGAGAGCGAGAGCGAGAGACAGAGAGAGAGAGAGAGAACGAGATATGTATATACAAATGCAGTGAGATAACATATACATTTACACATATATATATATATATAGAGACCAACAGAGGGATAGAGAGAGAAACACAAATATAGGTATTTTCAAAAGAGAGGCATATTCCATGTCCAGCTTATTACAAGTATATCCCTAGTGTAATTCATTTGAAATCTAATTGGGTCGGAGCGAAGCCCAGATTCAGCTGATTCAAATGAAATTCTTTTTGGATCCGAATAGAACCTAATTATAATTGAGCATATTCCATATCCAGCTGTCTTCAAGTATGTTCTGATGGACCCCACATCTATCTGATTCCAATTCGATTTGATCTACTTGGGGTGGAACTGAACCCAGATCCAGCTGGTTCCAGGTTGAGTTTTATCTCATTAGAATGTCATAAGAATTACGCAGATCCCAGATCCAGCTGATTACTTGTATATTCCATTGGAATCAAAATGTGGATCGAATTGGAATGGGGCAAACCCAGATCCAGCGGATTCCAGTTTGGTTGCAACTGGGATCTAGTTCGAATCTAATTGGAATTGGGCAGGTCCCAGGCCCAGCTGATTCCACGTGTATTCCTAGTTGAATCTTATTGGAATGGAGCGGACCCCAGATGCAGCCGATTCTAGTTTGATTCCTATTGGAATGTAATTCGAACTTGCTATGTTGAAAAGAACTCCTGTGAGGATTGTCCAGGGGGGTTGTCCTGGGGGCGGTGGTCCGGTTACTCGCGGGGTTGTCCAAGTGGTTGTCCAGGCCGTGCCGGTTTGCCAGCGCACGCACATGCCTTAATCATCCATATCATCAGAAGCATGGCACAGCCAGTCAAACCCAGTTGGAAAGGGCGCCTCTCTCCTCTTTCCCTTCATGTTCGTTCCTCCTCTCGCGTCCTCCCGCTCCCGCTCGCACATCCTCATGGATCGTTGTTCCCCACGAAGCGTGGCTGGCTGGAGGTTTGTAGTTGTAGAAGCTCGTTCCAGCCGCGGGACCAGCGCACAGAGACATGCTCAAAATGAGTAGGCTGTCTGTTCAGTATCGCTTGAGACATCCTCGTAACGCTGGGCTTACGCATGCCCAGATCTGAGGTGTTCCGCCCGGTTTCGCCTGCGATATCCTTGAACGTCTGGGTTCGGAGATGCAGCCCACGAGGTTGTCCGTTCTCGCAACCTTGGTCTCAGAGATGCCCTGACCTCAGGTGGTCCGAAAGAAGAGAGCCACCAGCGACCCCCAGTACAAGGACCAGGCTTTTCCCCTGCACGTCCGATTCTCGAGGGGATTGTCTGGGGTGTTGTCAACTGGGTTGTCCGGGGATTTGTCTGGGCATTGTCCAGGCGCAATCCTACCCAAGCCCTCTCTTGGGCCTCCTCATTCTGCAGCCTTCAGCCTTCTCCTCCATCCCTTGCGTCTGTCCACTTCCCCCTGCGACATCCTCGCAACTCTGAGTTCTGGGATTGCATGTCCTGACCTGAGGTTGTCCAGCCAGTCTCGCCTGAGACATCCTCGAAACTATGGCTTCTGAGATGCTGAGCGCGAGGTTGTCCAGCCAGTTTTGCCTGAGACAACCTCGGAACTCTGTGCACAAAGGTGCCCTGACCCAAGGATGAGCAGACACAGGACTCCCATGGAATCGGGGGGAAGGTGGCGACTGGTGTTGTCGATGGAGCGCCGGCCATATCACTGAACGGGAGTGGTGCTGTCCCCTGAGCGGTGACTACACTCTCGATTGGGAAGTGACCTGTCGCTCGAGCACTGGATGTTGCTCTCGCCTGAGCGCCAGCTACATCCCTGATTGAAAAAGGTGCTCTCTCCAGTGCGCAGGCCACATCCCTGGTAGGGAACGGTGCTCCCGCTCAAGCGTTGGCCACACCTACATGCTAGGGCACTTGTGGTCTCCATCTTGGAGGGGTTGTATGGGGAGTTGTCCAGGATTTTGTTTAATACGTTTTGTTGTTTTTGTTTTTTTCCTCCCGTCATCATACAACATAGTACTTGGAATTGGGCACATACCAGATCCAGCTGACTCTAGTTGATACTCCTGTTTGACTTTAATCATAATCTAATTGGAATCGAGCAGATCACAGATCCAGTTGATTTCAAACAGTTTCCTACTGATACCTATTCATAATGTAACTGGAATTAGGCAGGTCCTAGATCCAGCTGATTCCAGTTTGATTCCTAGTGGAATCGAATTCGGATCCACTTGGAATGCAATAGATCCCAGATGCAGCTGTTTTCAGTTTGAGTCCTATTGTAATCGAAAATGAATCGACTTCGAATTGGGCCTATCCCAGATCCAGTTCATTCCAATTCAATTTTTTGTAGTCGAACGAGAATCTATTTAAGATTGAGCAGGTCCCAGATCCAGCTGATTCCAATTAGATCCCTAGTGGGGTTTACTTTGAATCGAATTGGGGTGGAGTGGATCATAGATTCAGCTGGCTCAAACTTGACACATTCTTTTTGACATCTCATTAGAATCTAACCTGAATTGCGCAGATCCCAGAATTGCACAGATCCCAGATCCAGCTAATTCCAAGTCGATTCCAGCACGAGAAAGCAGCGGATACATTACGCATAGGAAAGATGGATGAGCAGGCAGGGATGACAAGAAGGCGGATGATCAGTAAGAGTACGGATGGAGGGCTTACAAACCGATGCGAACTGAATGTGTGGTGGTGAATATATGTATATATATATATATATAGGTATCTGGTACCTTTATAATATATATATATATATATATGTATATATGTATGTGTATATGTATCTATATGTATATGTGTATATGTATATGTATATTATTTTCTATCTGCGTATATCTATTTTCGTCATGAGATATATATATATATATCTATCTATAGAGGCGCGCACGGTGTTTTCTCAGTGCTTGCGCCTACGCCGGAGGTGTCCGCGTGCTTGGTCTCTTACCGATGCATCTCTCATGCGCCATGTGCTTCATGATTTATGCTGTGTGTACCCACTGCGCCAGTGTCATTCTTACATCCTGCCCAGACAGGCGCGGGCGCACGCGCCATGCCATGTGTCCCCAGAGCAGACGCCTCGCTCGCTCGCTGGGCGCCCGAGGAACATGGGCACCCACAGCGGGATCCGGGATCTGCGCACCGACCAGCTCGGCAAGCTCGTGACGGTGTGCGGCACGGTCACGAGGACGGGGTCTGGCTGGCCAGGCGGGAGAGCGAGAGAGGGAGCAGCCCTGGCATCTCGGCGACGCTCGGTCCCCGCGAGCAGGCTGTCGCCGCGAGCGCACGCGCGCGCGCGGTTCTCGTCCCCGACGGCGCCTCGGACCAGCGCAGCCCTCGACGACGCCTCGAGCAGGCTCGGCGAGACCGTCGTGCCGGTCTGGGCCGCGATCGCGACGTGCGTTTCATGGCCTCAGAGCTCGTGGGGCGAAGCGGGGCGGGAGGGTAGAGAGGGAGGGAGGTCAGGGAGGGCAGGGATGCGGAGGGCAGGGAGCGAAGGACGGGAGGGAGGAGTCAGGGAGGAAGGATGAGGACCAGGGCGGGGACGAGGGCGAGGATGATGCTTACCAGCCTGAAACATATCCCTATCCCTATGATTGGCCTCGCACCATCTCGATGCCAACCTTCAGGATCTCCTCAGTTTCTGATGGCACATCGGTCATATGGTTATGGCTTGTTAGCTTGTCAATGTTAGGGGTAGGGGGAAGTTCGAGGCTGGTTATATGATGATGGTGGTGATGATGATGATGTTGATGATGATGATGCTACTGATGATGATGACGATGACAACGACACTGACAATGATGCGGATGATGATGTACACTGATGGTGATGATGATGCTGATGAAGATGGTGGTGATGCTGATGATGATGCTGATGAAATTAATGATGCTGATGACGATGACCCTGATGATGCTGATGATTGTGATTCTGATGACGACGAGGATGGTTACGATTATGATGATGCTGATGACGACGACGATGATGATGATGCTGATGATGATGACGATGATGACGATGGTGGTGATTGTGGTGGTGATAATGGTGATGCTGCTGCTGATGATGATGTTGCTGATGCTGATGTTATTGTTGATGATGGTGGTGGTGATGATGATGAAATTGATGGTGGTGGTGGTGGTAGTGGTAGAAGGGATGATGATGACGATGCTGCTGCTGCTGATGATGATGCTGCTGATGATGATGCTGATGATGACGATGACGATGACGATGATGATGATGATGATGATGATGATGCTGATGCTGATGCTGATGATGATGCTGATGCTGATGATGATGATGATGATGATGATGATGATGATGATGCTGATGCTGATGCTGATGCTGATGATGATGATGATGATGATGATGATGATGATGATGATGATGATGATGATGATGATGATGATGATGATGATGATGATGATGATGATGATGATGATGATGCTGATGATGCTGATGATGATGATGATGATGATGATGATGATGATGATGATGATGATGATGATGATGATGATGATGATGATGATGATGATGATGATGATGATGATGATGATGATGATGATGATGATGATGATGCTGATGATGATGATGATGATGATGATGATGATGAGGAGGAGGAGGAGGAGGAGGAGGAGGAGGAGGAGGAGGAGGAGGAGGAGGAGGAGAGGCTCCCAAGAGGGCCCAGGCAGCGCCAGAAGGCTAAGGAAGCTCTTCAGCGCCAGTGGAGAACTCCCACGCCTGCCGAGGGGTCACGAATTACACTGCCCCCAAGAGTTTCCAAAAGACCCCACAAGAGGTCAGCCCCGATGATCCCCTAGAGGCCCCCGAGAGGAACTGGCGGGCGTTGCAGGCCGAAGACTTCCCTGGCGGCCTTTTTTCTCGACTGGAGACGTTCACGATCTAACGGTTCCCGCGGCAACAGGAATCAGAGCTCGCGACGTCATGACGGGAATCTGCTGCAGACTCCCGCCATGTTTTTTTTTGTTTTTGTTTTTCTCTCTCGCTCTCTCGGGCTTTCTCGCTCTGTCATTGTCTTCCTTCAGGAGCGGGAGCGAGGGAGAAAGAGGAGGATGAGGAGGCGGAGGGAGGGAAGAGGGGAAGAGGGGGATCCTGAGGCTGAGGATGGCAATGAGGATGCTGGTGATGACGATGAGGCCCATGCCGACTAGGCATTACGCCTCCAAGAGGCCTTTGAGAGGGGCCTTGGAGAGGAAGTCCATGCAGTCCGACAAAAAGAGTCCCAAGAGTATCCCGATATGGCCTCAGAAGGTAGCAGTAGTCATAGCACACACCGTCATGACGGATATTTGCTTTGGTAATGGGGGAGGGGGACGGCCACATGTCGCACACGCCTTCTCATCCCCGGCAAGCGGAGGTCGGCGGGTTTTGACCACCCACGCGTGTGTTTCATATGCGCTAGAGTAAACTGAACGCGTCAATGGCTTTCGAGCTTGCGCCGCAAGGGTCCTGCCCCCCTTCTTCCCCCCTCCAGGTTTCCCCGCCCATCTCCATTCCCCCCCTATCCCTGTCGCCCTCCGCCTCCCCCTGCCCTGGCCCCCGTCCCTGTCCCTTCGCTCCTCCCCTCCCCCCCCTCGCACCCGACCCCCCCCCCGGGCCCGCTCTCCCCTCCCGTTTCCGCCTCCGCTCCCCGCCTCTTCCCTGTCTTCTTTTTCCTCCAGACTAGCCCGCTCCCAGTCGGCCCCGCGACCTTCGATGCCGAGCCCAGGACCACCGAGATGAAGCCGGAACTGCTGGTCGGGACGTACCAGTGCAACGTCTGTTCCCGCGAGGCGTGCATGCCAATGTGAGGAATGGGCTCGGGACGTGACAGTAGAGGGAGGCATTCTTGGAACGGGGAGACTGAGACGGAAAAGGGGATGGGGATGGGGATGGGAGAGAGGAGTAGCGTGGCATGATGTGGACAGAAAGAGAGAGAGAGAGAGAGAGAGAGAGAAAGAGAGGTATATATATATGTATAGAAAGAAAAAGAGAGAGAGAGAGAGAGAGAGAGAGGAAAAACAAAGATAGAGAGGGAGAGGGGGGTGGGGGGAGAGGGGGAGGGTGGGGAGGGAACGTGGGGAGAAAGGAGAGATGGGGTAGGGTAGGGGGAAGAGGCGGGATAGGCAGCGTGGGGGGGATGAGTTAGAAGGAGAGCAAACATGTGACGGGTAAGGGACGAATTGGAATTGGAGTCGGAATAGGAGTTCGAGGAGGAGGAGGAGGAGGAATAGGAGGAGGAGTAGGAGGAGGAGGAGGAGAAGGAGCAGGAGGAAGAGGAGGAATACTAATAATACGAAGAAGAAGGATAATCATACTGAGAGGCAAACTAATAATAATATTAACATGAATAATAATGATACTACTTATTATAGTAAGAAGCACCGTCATAAACATGACATTTTCAGAATACTAAGAATATTAAGACTTATGATAATACGGAATAATAAGAATAAGGCGAACAATACGCACGAAAGCAATACTTATACGACGAACAATAATAAGAAAACCAGTACTAATGATAATACTACGATTCCGAATAGTGAGAAGGATAACGCGAATAGTAGTATCAATGATAATAATGCGATTTCGAATACTCACGTCTAAGACTAATGCGAATATGCTGATATTATCAGCCAGAATGGCAATATGAATACTATTCACAACACTCGGAATACCAACAATACTACGAATATTACTACCACTACTGATAACAACGACATTCATATTACTAGTACTAGCAGTAATAATACTAATGATATTAAGTATAAGCAGAAAACGAGTACTATGAATAATAATGGCAACACGAATCATAATCTTACTACTGCTATCACTACTAGGGTTTGTATTGATAATAACAAGAATAATGCGAACACTCATGATCATACTAATAAAAGGGGAATGATCCTAGCAAGAAGAAGACGATGCATACTAATAGTAATAATAGTGTTTTTCTAATCATAATACTATGATTATCCGTATCCGTATTATTAGTTTTATTTGCATTAAGTTATGTATTTATTCATTTATTCATTTTCTACCTAGGCTCTGCCTAGAAGGGTTCTTACTCTCTTGGCTTAAAGGGTCAGGCAGTGGGAACCGGCCCGGGCGGTTCCCCCAGTATCCGCCCCGCGGTTCCCCCAGTTACGTTCCCTTAGCTTAGCGTTGCTTATCTCATCTTATCTTGGCTTATTTCATCTTATCTTAGCTTAGCTTCATCTTAGCTCAGGATAATCTTAGCTTAGCTTACCTTCATCTTAGCTTCGCTGAGCTTTAGCATAGCAGAGTACATCATAGCATAGCAAAGCGTAGCATAGCATAGCGCAGCATAGCATATCATAGCATAACCCAGCATAGCATAGCATAGCGCAGCATATCATAGCATAGCATAGCATAGCACAGTGCAGCACATCACAGCACAGCATAGCACAGCGCAGCATAGCACATCATAGCATAGCATAGCATAGCATACCATAGCATACCATAGCATAGCATAGCATAGCATATCATAGCTTAGCATAGCACAGCGCAGCAAAACCATAGCTTAGCATAACATAGCATCGCACAGCATAGCGCATTATACCATAGCATCACAAAACATAGCATAGCGCAGCATAGCATGGCATAGCATATCATAGCATATCATAGCTTAGCATAGCACAGCGCAGCAAAACCATAGCTTAGCATAACATAGCATCGCACAGCATAGCGCAGTATATCATAGCATCACACAGCATATAATAGCGCAGCATAGCATGGCATAACATATCATAGCATACTATAGCCTAGCAACTAATGCTGCTTTCCTAGGGGCTCCAACTGCTAGGTAGGGTCGCACTGGGGTAATCTATTTACTTCGATAATTATTAGGGGTACTACCAATACTAGTATACATACCAAATATAATTATTGACATGAGTAGCAATGATAATAACACTAATAATGAAATTAATATGAGGAAGAGGAGGAGGAAGAGGAGGATGAGGAGGAGGATGAGGAGGAGGAGGAAGAGGATTAGGAGGAGGAGGAAGAGGAGGAGGAGGAGGAGGAGGAAGAGGAGGAACAGGAGGAGGAGAAGGAGGAAGGAGAGGAGGAGGAGAAGGAGGAAGGAGGAGGAGAGGAAGAGGAGGAGGAGGAGGAGGAGGAGGAGGAGGAGGAGGAGGAGGAGGAGGAGGAGGTGGGGCCGCCAGTGCTGCAGCTCATGGAGGGCCGCGGCCTGCGCCCTGCCCGGTTGCGCCAGAGCGGTGGCCCTGGAGATGCTTGGAGCAGCATGGAGAGTTGCAGATGGGGGGCAGAAAATATTGTGGCAGGCGCCGAGGCGAGAGCGCCCTGTGACCACTAGCGAACGAACCCTACCCCTGCGGGTCCAATCGAGGGTGGGGTATCAGACACTCCTATGGAGGTTCACTTGGCTGCAGACATCCCTCCTGTTCTGACCCACTGCCAGTGTTTGAGGAATCTGACCCGCAGGGATAGGGTTCACATGCGGATGCCAAGGCGCCCTCCAGAACGGCCGAAGGCATTCCGAGTGTAAAAAAAAATGCGGAGCATCACCTAGGGTGGATCTGGCACGTCGTCGGGGCAGGGTAATGCAGTCTTCATGCTGAGTAAATGTAGGCGAGAGGGCGACGGAGAGGATGGGACGGAGGAGAGTGGCAGGGTAGGGGAAGAGACGGAAGGAACTATGTGGGAAGGGCGGCGTGGAGGGCGTGGCGAGGTCATTGGGGGCGGAGGGGAGGGGTACGCGTGGGGAGATTGAGAGAGGGAGAGACAAGAATGGGAGGGGAGTAGTAGGGACCTGGAGGATGGAAGGGAGGGGGAAAAGGTCTGGGATAGGGTAGGGTAGGGGTAGGGGAGAGCGACAGAGGATCGAGGAGTGGAGGGAGGGGGGAGACAGACAAGGAGGGAGGGTGATAGGAGGGAGTCCTCCTCCTCCTCCTCCTCCTCGTCTCCTCGTCTCCTCCTCCTCCTCCTCCTGCTCCTCCTCCTCCTCCTCCTCCTCCTCCCGACCCCTTCAGAATCTCGAAGAACCCTCCAAGACTACTGTGACCTCCCAGAGCCCCTGATACCCCTTAGGTCCCCTCTTCGGGTACAGCCCTCATCGACCGACCTCTTCCTCCCCTTCCCTGCATCCAGTTCTTTCTTCTGCCTTCCTCTTCCTCTTCCTCTTCCTCTTCCTTTTCCTCTTATCCACCACTTTTGGGAGAGGGAATGGGGGGGAGCGGCGGAGGAACGATACTGGGGAGGAGGAGGAGGAGGAGGAGGAGGAGGAGGAGGAGGAGGAGGAGGAGGGCAGGAGGAGCAAGAGGAGCTGGAGGAGGGGGACGATGATAGTGAGGAGGTGAGAAGAAGGCGGAGCTGGAGGAGGCAGAAGGTGAGGAGGAGGAGGAGGAGAGCCGTCCCACTGTCTGTCGCAGCCAGGTGAGCGGCGTCGTCCAGCAATTCAAGGCGCCGCTTTTCCGTCCCTTTTCAAGTCGCCCGTATTGGAAGGACCATGCTCGTGTGGAGCATGCAACTAACTGCCAGGATTGATGAGAACTAGTGCTAGCCAGCGTGGGCCCCAAACAGTGCTCTCTTGCATTCCATGCGGTGCAGCATAGGTAGTGAAGGCAAGGTGGTGCAATCTAGGTGGTGCAATCCATGTGGTGCAATCTATGGGGCGCAAAGCAACGCAAATACTGCAACGCAGTGCACCGCACTACAGCGCATTACGGAGCAGTGCACGGCGGTTCAACCCCATAAGCAGTAGTGCAGCGCGGCGAAAATCAGCACATTCATTTTGCAATTCATTGCAACGCACCGCAACGCAACAACGCAGAGCAATCCAATGCTCATCCTCTCATACCAATTCACAGAAACGCACAGCAACGACAATGCACAACAGCTCACACTAATTCAAAGTAATGAACAGCAGTGGGAAGCAGTGCACAGCAATGCCGAGCAACGCAATCCAAAGCAATGCAACGCAGAGCAATGCATCGCAATGCAGAACAATGCAACGCACGGCCAATAATGTAACGCAGGTCGAAGTGATGCACATACATGCACATCAATAGAATGCACTGCGAAGCGAAGTAACACAAATGCAAAGTAATGCAGGCCCAGACGGCGACGGGGCGGCGACGGCGATCACATTGCCGCCATACCGACGGGCAGGCCCAGAAGACGGGCAGCTACGAGGCTGCGACCTCGACCACACAGCCGCCATACTGATTGGCAGGCCCAGTTCCTCTGAAAAGGAGTAAGACCCTCTAAGTGCAAACACTGTTTGGGGACAGTAATCATGATGTTGTTGCATCGTGTACTCATGATACTGTGGATCACGATGTCGACGACCATTTCTGAGGCTGATTGTGCTGGTGGTAGTGGCGATGATGAGGACGAGCAGCAGCCGAAATGCTCTCCAAGCCGTCGACCAGCCCGCACTTCTTCGTGTCGAGCAGTGCCGCAGAAGTCGTCCAGGAAACGTCACTCTGTCCTTCCACTGATACGGATGCGCACGATATCTTCCGCAAAGTCGGTGCGAGGCTGAGGGCAGTTGATTTCTACCAACCCTCGGCCGCAAGGAGATTTCAAGGCGTGTGTGCAGCAACGTTATGAAGACCCGCTGTCGGCTGCGATTCGGATCCAGCCCACGCGTGACCCTAGCCTTTTAGCTGCATCTTTGCCACCTTTGCAGAGTTGCATCGCACCGCCACCATCGCTCGTGCGGGCTCGCCGATCCTAGTGCGCCAACAGCGGATACATGCTGACGACGTCTCAATCAGTGAGAACATTCGGCTTCTGGCATGCATTTCAACGCACCAGGAGGGACCTCCCCAGGAACAGTTGGAGCGCATCATCGGTGTGCATCATAGACAGGAAGAGTTCGGCCTGAAGGAGAAGCCCTCGATTGCCCCAGCCTGGCTCCCAGGACCAGTTGAAGGCGAGTGCTTCACCGAATGCCCCAGTGGCGGTTCTCGCGTGCGTCCCCCGCGCCCGTGTCGGGTTACCCCTGAGAAATGAGAGCAGCAGGGTGCCTTTGCCCTAGCTGCTGTTTAAAACAGCGCGCAGCGCTGTTCAAACCTTGGGAAGCCCCTGGGCCGCAGAAGACCCGGGCGCGAAGCGGGAAAAGGGCCGGTGGACCACAGGACTGAAGCGGAGCTAGTTAGGACGGCTGTCAGCACCCAGGGGACCACCACCACCACCAGGAGGGGGAGGGAGGCCCCATAGGGAACTCCACCGAAGGCCCCAATGGCGGTTCTCGCATGCGTCCCACGCACCGATGACGGCACGGCTCTCAGACGTGCCGTGGCCCCGCAGGGCATTCCTTTGGAAGCGATGCGCACAGCTGCGTGCTCACAGCTGTATATGGTTGGGTCTTCGGCCAGGTTTGAGTTTTCAGTTGAAGTGCCATCTGGGGCTCGCACGCGCTTTCTGGTTCTGCCGGAGAAAGTCGAGGCTCGATTTGGCCCCCTCGCCTGAGGCGTCTTCACAACTTACTGAAGTTCACTTCAATGCCCCGTCAAGGTCCGCCCGGCCCGCCCCTCAGGGTCCGCCTGCCGATCCTCCTGCCCCTCTTTTCTCCCCGTCCTGCCATATTTTTGTCGTGCTCAATCCTCCTCCTCGTCTCTCTTGTCACATGACATTAAGCCTTTGCCACAAACAAAAATCCACCTGCCTCTCTCTCGTCCCCGTCCACTCTCGTTGCTTCCTGCCTCCCTCGCTGTCGTGCTCTTCCTTTATCCGCTTGCTGTCTCTGGGGCTCTCGGTGCTGCCTCTTTCGTGGAGTTGCAGTTCGATGCAGTCCGTGACGCCCGCCGCCCGCCCTGCTCTCTTGCTCGATTCATTCGGACAGTCGAATGAGTTTGAGTTCCGGTGTGGGTCGCGTTGGAGCTCGGGTCCCATTGCCGACTTGGGAAAGCGGTCTTGCACCTTCTAGTGCAGCTCAGCTGATGCGGCTCTGCTGCTGACGATGATGAGGATACTTCTGATGCTGGTGATGCTGACGATGATGGTGGTGGTGCTGCTGCTGGTGCTGCTGATGCTGTTTCTGATGATGATTATGATGACGATGATTATTGCGATGATGATTATGATGATGACTCTGATGATGCGGATGATGGTGATGATGTTGATGATGTTGGCAATTATGATGATGATGGTGGTGATGGCGATGGTGAGGGTGATGATAATGCTGCTTCGGCTGATTATGATGATGCTGATGATGCTGCCAATGATGAGGTTTATGATGATGTTGATGATGCTGCTGATGATGATGATGATGATTCTGATGGTGCTGATGATGGTGCTGATGATGATGGTGATGATGATGCTGATGATGATGATGGTGATATTGTTTTCGTTCAGCGCAATCGGCCCCTTTGTATCTGGTGTTAGTGATGGCGGCTTCTGCTTCCAGGCGTATGCAGAAAGAATCGATATTCTGGCCCGATGGAGCTCTTTACCTGCAGTTCTCGAAAGCGGGAGGCGGCCTGCGGCGACGAAACCGAGGCGACCAGCGAACATGCAGGGAGATGGAGCCGCACCACAGGCCGAGGCTGGCCTCACGGCTGGCCCTGCCGACCGACTCGCGAGTTACGGCCGACTGGAGATACGATTATATCGCCTCGCGCGCAACCTATCACTACCCAAGGGAGTGTTCCAGCGGGCGCTTCCCCGCATGATGATGGTAATGCTGTTAATGGTGATGATGAGGAATATGATGATGATGATGATGATGATGATGATGATGATGATGATGATGATGATGATGATGATGATGCTGATGCTGATGCTGATGCTGATGCTGATGCTGATGCTGATGCTGATGATGATGCTGATGATGAGAATGATGGTGATGGTGATGGCGATGGTGATGATGGTGGTGATTATACTGCTGACGGTGATGATGACGATGATGATGATGGTGATGATGATGGTGATGATGTTCATGTTGATGATGACGATGATGATGATGCTGATGCTGATGCTGATGCTGATGCTGATGACCTCGACGATGACAACGACGGCGACGGCGTCATGACGACGATCACGATGACGACGATGTTTGGTGATGATAAGGATTATGATTTTGATGATGATGATGCTGGTGATGAGGATGCTTATGATGATGATGCTGCTGTTGCTGCTGCTGATGATGATGATGATGATGATGATGATGATGATGATGATGATGATGATGATGATGACAAGGAGGTGGAGGAAGACGAGGAGGAGGAGGAGGAGGAGGAGGAGGATGACGAGGGATGATCATGGTAACAGGGCGGAGGAGGGCGACGACTTCCGGCCAGCCCCTGCGTCCGCCCAGTGCACGATGCCGGTGGCCTGCCCTGGGCGCAACTGCGGGAACCGCACCAGCTGGACGCTGCTGGCGGAGAGCCGCACCACGCGGCGGGGCGGGTGCTGGGCCGTGGGCTCGGCGAGCAGATCCTCTTTTCTTCCCTCCTCCTCCTCGTGCCTCCTGCCTCCTGCCTCCTCCTCCTCCTCCTCCTCCTCCTCCTCCTCCTCCTCCTCCTCCTCCTCCTCCTCCTCCTCCTCCTCCTCCTCCTACCTCTTCTTCCCTCCTCCTCCTCTTCCCCCTACCTCCTCCTCTTTCTTCCTCGCCCTCCTGCTTCCTTCCATCCTCGTCCTCCTCCTTGCCCGCTCTCGCCTCCCCCCCTCCAGTCCTCCTCCGAATTCCACGGCAGCTCCTCTGGCCCTCTCCCTGCTCTGCTCCCGCGCGCCTCCAGCACTCCTTCGCCCCGCCGGTTCCCGGTGCCACAGGCTGGCCGCGCTCCCCCACCACGTCGACTCTCGACGGTCGGTCCTACCCTCCCGCGGCGCCACCCCAACGTGCTGGTACGATGTGTGCGCCGCCCCCCCAGGGGCGACGCGCGCATCGAGAGATCTTATAGTGTGTGCGTCGTGCCCAGCCCTTACTGGCCATGAGCCGGGCCGTCCGGGGATCGTCCCGGGGCGATGCTGGGCTGCCTTGGAGCTTCTTCTGGCGGCCCTTGCTCGGCTCGGGACCTTCTGTGGGCCGCTCGGAGTTTCTTGGGGGCAAGTCTTGAGGGGAGTCATGGGGGCAACGTAAGGCTTGTCGCGGCCACTCGGGACGAAAATCAGTGATGGGCTGATGAGAGGACACATCCAAGGCGTTTACCAGCTTTTCACTTCTTAGGGACCTTCTGGAGGGTCTCCTGGAAGCCTCTGGGCTTTTTGGACGCCCCTTGGGGTCTTGTGGCGCCTCTTCGGGGCTGTTGGCCATTCTCGCGGCGATCTTGAGCCATCCTGGCGGTTTTGGTGGCCTTCGGGCATCTTGGAAGCCATCTAGGTCATCCTGGAGGCCCTGGAGACCGCCAGGGAGACGTTGGGATGCCCAGGGATCGCCAGGAAGGGTCTTGGTGCCAGCATTTCGATGCTAGTCGGATGTATGGTGGCCCTGCGAAAATTGTAGAAACCCAGTTAGATAATGCCTTCATTTTACAGAACTTGCCAGTCCAGCACTCCTGATGGCGAAGCTTCGAGCACCGAGGGATTTTTTTTGTGCCCTCTTGGGCCTTCTATGGGGGTTTTGGAATGTCTCAGGCAGTCTTGGATCCCTCTGGAGGCCGTCTTGGGCCAGCTTGGGGCTGTCTTGGAGCGGTCCTGGGTCGTCTCGGAGCTGTGCTGGGGCTCTCAGTGGGCAATTTTGGTTTATCGGGGACCGCAATTTACCGAAGAGCGTGCACAGCGAAACATATTGAAACATGTAAGGGTATTCAATGTTTGGGCATGGTCCTACTGGAGATCGTCTTGGGGAATTTTATGGGCCTTTTGGGAGCTTCATGGGACCAACCCTGTGATTCTTGGTAGATACTGGGTGCCAACTGAAGCGCGTTCTATCACGCCTCAACGTGCCAGGGTGCACGGAGGCGGATCTACACGGAGGCGGATTGTTCTCGCTGTTACTCTATTCCTGAATAGCATTGCATTTCTCGCCCAAGTCGCACTTTCACTCTCACTTTCGCATCGTCTCCCACTCTTTCCTCCACTTCAGACCTATTTCGCGCCATCACTCCTTATCTTCTCTTTCGTTCTGATGCTATCGCTTGCGTTATTGCTCTACCTCGGACTTGCGTTATTGCTGTCACTTCTGCTATTTCATCCTATGCCCTCGCTGTCTCGCCCTCGCCCTCGCCTGCGCCCTCGCTCCGACTGCCCCTCTCACTCTCGCTCCCGATCTCGCTCCTGTTTTCTACGCCCCGCCCTCCCCGTCACACGCTCTTCGCTCTTCGCTCTTCGCTCTTCGCTCCTCGCTCCTCGCTCCTCGCTCCTCGCTCCTCGCTCCTCGCTCCTCGCTCCTCGCTCCTCGCTCCTCGCTCCTCGCTCTTCGCCCGCGCCCGCGCTCTCGGGCTCGCGCTCTTCGCTGCCCCTCCCCCTCCGCGGGCCCTCCCCCCGGGCGGGGCCAGGTGGGGCGACTGGCAGCGCATCCGGCTCCAGGAGAGCGAGAAGGAGGCGCGCGCCGCGCCCCCCCCCCCTCGCCCCCCGCCGCGCCCCGCAGGAGGAGGCGGGAGAGGGGCGAAGGAGGCAGGAGGGAGCGTGCTGGCCCCCCTCCCCCTCCCTCTCCCCCCTCCCTCCAAGCCCCCCCCCCCCCCCCTCCCCCTCCCCCTCCCCTCCCTCTCCTCCCCCCCGCCCTCTTCCTCTCCCCCTCCCTCCCTCGCGCCCTCCCCCTCCCTCGCGCCCTCCCCCCTCTACAATCTCTCACTCTCCCTCTCGCCCTCCCCCTCCTTCTCCCCATCCCTCGCGCCCTTCCCCCGTCTACAAGCACACATTGTGAATACTACTCTCCTCTCCCCCCTGACTCCGTCCAGAAGATAGCAGGCCCTCTCCGCGTTTTTTTTTTTTTTTTTTTTTTTTTTTTTTTTTTTTTTTTTTTGTTTTTTTGTGTGTGTGTGTGTGTGTGTGTGTGTGTGTGGGGAAATACTATATATTATATATATATGTATATACAGGGTTTCTGGAAGTTTGTGTGTTCTTTTTTTGCAAGCTGATCGTTTTCGTTCTTTCAGAGTGGTGCTCCCGCTGCAGCGTGGGCTCAAATGCCAGCGCTCGCATGCGCCCACCTCACCCATTCTGGTACGCCCCCTCACACGTTTCGTGGCCCAGGGAGCCCCACCGAAGGCTGAAATGCAAGCGCTCGCATGCGCCCTCCGCGCCCATTTTGGCACACCCCTCACACGTCTCGCGGCCCCATAGGGAGCTTCACCGAAGGCCCAAATGCCAGAGCTCAAATGCGCCCACCGCACCCATTCTGGTACGCTCCCTCACACGTTGCGTGGCCCCCCAGGCAGCCCCACCGAAGGCTCAAATGCCAGCGCTCGCATGCGCCCACCGCGCCCATTTTGGCACTCCCCTCACACGTTTCGTATTCCCATAGGGAGTTTCGCCGAAGGCCCAAATTTCAGCGCTCGCATGCGCCCACCGCGCCCATTTTGGCACACTGCTCACACGTCTCGCGGCCCCATAGGGAGCTTCACCGAAGGCCCAAACATCAGCGCTCGCATGCGCCCACCGCACCCATTCTGGTACGGTCCCTCTCACGTCTCGCGGCCCCACAGGGAGCCCCACCGAAGGCCCAGATGCCAGCGGTCGCATGCTCCCACCGCGCCCATTTGGCATATCCCTCACACGTTTCGTGGCCCCAGAAGAATCTCCACCGAAGGCGGTGGATACAGCGACGGTACCTACAATTGCATATGGTTGGGTCCTTCGTCAGGCTCACTTTTTAGATATGAGAATCCAGCACCAACAGCACCAATCATTTTAATACTGTTTGCTCGTATCCGCTTGCGTGCCATCGACAACACAGTGTTCGCTCGCTCTCATCTGTCCGCGTGCCATTCAATTCAACACGTATATCCCCAAACCTCGATACCCGCCCTCTTCGTCTTCGTCCATACCCATTTCGGAGTATACATTTTTACCTGCAACGTGTATTTCGTGCAGCCCCTAAGGCAGGGGAAGAGAGGACAGATGTACGGGACAAGGGGCAGGCGAGTTGCTGAAGCGTGCGTCTTGTATGAATCGCGAGGAAGTCTGGAGCGAGATCGCGGTTCCCAGATAAACCGTGAGGAAATCCACAGCGAGAGCGTGATTCCTGAGTGTCGAGGGCGCGGCGTCTGAATACATGACAACGAAGTCCCACGTGAGAGCGCGATTCCTATATATGTTGTGAGGAAGACCCGCGGGAGGGCGCGATTTGGGAATCCATGTTGAGGAAGTATCAGGCGGGAACCGCTGAGGTTGTAAACCGGGGGCCAGGGACACAGTTTGGTGACATCTCCGTGCCCCTTCTAAAAAGAGGGTGCGAGCCCCGGGAAGAGCATGCCAATTGAAACATACAATGGTTACCAGAAAAGGGGGGTCATCAATGTTTTTTTTGTTGATTGTTTAGAGATGGGAGTTCAACAACAACAGCAGCAACAATCATTTTGAGACTGTTCGCCCTTATCTGCTCGAGTGTCGAATAACGCGAATTTCCCAAACCCTCGATACCCGCACTTTTCGTCTTCGATCGAACCCCTTTTGGGGGGTATACCTTTCTTCCCTGCAGGCCGGGCCCCGGCAAGCGGCGGGGCGGCCGCGGACCGTCGGCCTGGCCAGCGGCAGCGCTGATCGGCGGGGCGGCCGCGGACCGTCGACCCGACCCCAAGAGGGACGGACAGGGGACCGACCACGACGACGACGACGTCGACGACGACGGCAACGACGGCGACGGCGACGACGACGACGAGCGAAAGCGAGAGCGAGAGAGAACGACAGCAGAACCACGAAGGACACGAAGTAGGCCACGAAGGGCGACAGCGGGGACACGAAGGGAATGCGTATGGGGCCACGAAGAGCGCGAACGAGCGTGGGCCACGAAGGGCAGATAATGCGGGGCCACAGAAGGCAACGATGGGGCCACTGAGGGTAGCACTTGGGCCACGTAGGACAATGAGGGGGCCACAAACGGCGACAGCGGGGCCACGAAGGGCATGCACATGGGGCCACAACGGGCGCGAACGAGGGGGGGCCACCAAGGGCATACGTATGTTGGGCCGCGGAGGGTACGGACGGGGCCACTGAGGGCAGCAACGGGGACACGAAGGGCAGCGAGGGGGCCACGAAGGGCGACAGCGGGGCCACGAAGGGCATGCATATGGGGCCATCACGGGCGCGAGCGAAAAGGGGGCCACGAAGGGCATACATAGATGGGGCCACGAAACAAAGCGAGGGGGCCACGAAGGGCTGCAACGGGGCCACGAAGGGCAGCGAGGGGGCCACGAAGGGCTGCAACGGGGCCACGAAGGGCTGCAACGGGGCAACGCAGGGCAGCGAGGGGGCCACGAAGGGTTGCAACGGGGCCACGAAACAAAGCGAGGGGGCCACGGAGGGCGGCAACGGGGCCACGAAGGGCAACGAAAAGGCCACGAGGGGCTGCAACGGGGCCACTGCAAAGCCACGAAGGGGGACCCACGAAGGGCTGCAACGGGGCCACGAAGCGAGGCCACGAAGGGCAGCGACGAAGGGCCCACGAAGGGCTGCAACGGGGCCACGAAGCGCAGCGAGGGGGCCACGAAGGGCTGCAACGGGGCCACGAAGGGCAGCGAGGGGGCCACGAAGGGCTGCAACGGGGCCACGAAGGGCTGCAACGGGGCCACGAGGGGCAGCGAGGGGGCCACGAAGGGCTGCAAACGGGGCCACGAAACAAAGCGAGGGGGCCACGAAGGGGACACGAAGGGCAACGAGGAGGCCACGAGGGGCTGCAACGGGGCCACGAAACAAAGCGAGGGGGCCACGAAGGGCCGCAACGTGGCCACGAAACAAAGCGAGGGGGCCACGAAGGGCTGCAACGGGGCCACGAAGGGCAGCGAGATCCCGATTCCTAGGTATTCTGTGAAGGAGTCCTAAGCGTGAGCGCGACTCCTGGGTGCCTGGGTGTCGGGAGCGCGGCGCTGGAGTAGATTGCAAGAAATTCCAACGCAAGGGCGCTATTCTACAGTAAATTGCAAGCAAGTCTCCAGCGAGAGCGCGACTCCAGAGCGCAGGAGGAGCGATTCCTGAATAAATCGTAAGGAAATCCGAAGCGAGAGCGCGATTCTTGAATAAAATGCGAGGATGTCTCAGGCGGGAACGGGGGTCCTGGCTAAATTGTGAGGAAGTCTCATGCGGGAACCGTTGTTGTTGTAACCCGGGGGCCAGGGGGCCAGTTTGAGCAGGAAGACTTTTCTGGACAAAAAACAAGGTGCGAGCCCCGGGGGGGGGCACTTCAATTGAACAAATCAATGTGCACCGGTGGGGGGGACCAACAATAGTTTTTTTTTTTTTTTTTTTTTTTTTTTTTTTTTTTTTTTTTTTTTTTTTTTTTTTTTTTTTTTTTTTTTTTTTTTTTTTTTTTTTTTTTTTTTTTTTTATATATATATATATATATATATATATATATATATATATATATATATATATATAAAAATCAAAAAATGAGAGTTCAACGACACCAATAACAACAACAATGGCAATAATAACACCAACACCACGAATACCAACACCACTCCTTTTAATAGTGTTCGCTGTTGTCTGCTCGCGTGCCATTCAACACGTATATCCCCAACCCTCGATACCCGCCCTATTCGTCTTCGATTGTTCCCCCTGGGGAGTGTACCTGCAGCGTGTATTTCGTGCAGTCCCTACGGCAGGGGAAGAGAGGACAGATGGAAGGAAGGGACAAGGGGCGGGCGGGTTGCTGAAGCGTGCGTCCTGCATGAATCGCGATGAAGTCTCGAGCAATAGTAGCGCAATTTTCAAATATACCGTGAGGAGGTCCACAGCGAGAGCGTGATTCCTGAGTGTCGAGGGCGCGGCGTCTGAATCAATGGCGTGGACATCCCACGCGAGAGCGCGATTCCTGTAGATTGTGGGGACGTTCCGCGCCCTCGACACTCATCGCCGTGGATTTCCTCACGGTTTATCTGGGAACCGCGCTATCGCCCGAAACTTCCTCGCGATCCATTATGAAGGACGCGCGCTTCAGCAACCCGCCTGCTCGACCTGGCCGCCTGGGCCCGCCTTCCTGACCCGCCTGTTAGGGTCTATCCGCCCGATTTGCCCGTCTGGTTTTGGCCCGTGTTTTCTGCTCTTGACCCCCCTCCTGCTACTTTCTCTCGTGCTCCCTCGTCCTCTTTCCCCAATGTCCCTTCCTTCCATCGGTCTTCTCTTCCCCTGCCTCAGGGGCTGCACGAAATATGCGTTGCAGGTAAGAAAGGTATATACCCCCAAGGGGGTACGATCGAACACGAAGAGGGCGGGTATCGAGGGTTTGGGACATGCGTGTTGAATGGCACGCGAGCACGTACGAGCGAACAGTCTTAACATTACTCTTGTTGTTGTTGTTGTTGTTGTGGTTGTTTGTTTTTTGCTTGTTTGGTTGATTGTTTGTTTGTGTTTTGTTGTTGTTGTAGTTGTAAGCCGGGCGCCAGGGGCCCAGTTTGGTGTCACCTCATTTTCTCTTGTAAAAACAGGGTGCGGTCCCTGGGATAAGCGTGTTCATTGAACATGTACAGTGGTTACAGGGAGGGGGACCAGCACTAGTTATTCTTTAGAAATGAAAAATTCAGCAACAACAGTACCAACAACAGCACCAATCATTTTAAGACTGTGCGCTCTTGCTGGCACGCCTGTCTTGCATTCTGTGCACCCCCAACCCTCGATACCCGCCCACTTCGTCTTCGATCGCACCCCCTTTCGGGGGGAATCTCTTCCATGTCGGCCACTGACTGACTTGCGAGAAAGTCTCGAGCGAGAGCGCCGTTCCTGAATTCGGGGGCCTCTGGCCAGGGCTTCCGGGGATACATCTCGAGGAAGTATCGAACGAGAGCCTTTGTCGTCGTAGTTGGGCCTCCACCAATTTGACGGAGTCATGAGAGAGTCTCGAGCGAGAGCGCCGTTCCTGAGTTCGGGGGCCTTCCTGGCCAGGGGCTCTCGGAGTAAATCGTGAGGAAGAATCGAGCAGGAACCCTTGTCGTCGTGGCTGGGCCTTCGCAAACTTGATTGAATTGCGAGGAAGTCTCGAGCGAGGGGGGCCTCTCTGGCCAGGGTGTCTCGGAATAAACTGTGAGGAAGTATGTAGCGGGAGCCGTTGTCGTTGTAGCCGGGCTTCCAAGGGCACACATTTACAATCAAGCACGCGCTCGAGAGGGAGCTTCGTTTTCAGAGGAAATGCAGCCGGCGTCGTGGCGAGAGCGCGCGGATCTTTTTCCAGATATCAGCAAAACTTTTTTTTTCGGGATGAGTATTCTACAGCAATCATTTTCAGACTGTTCTCTCTTATCTGCTCGCGTGCCATTGAACACGTATATCTCAGACCCCAGATACCCACCCTCTTCGTTTTTGATCGTTTCCTCTTGGGGGTATATCTTTCTTGCCTGCAACGTGTATTTCGTGCAGCACCTCAGGCTGGCGAAGAGAGGACCGATGGAAGGAAGGGACAAGGGGGAGAGAGGAGGATGGAACACGAGAGAGTTGCAGGAGAGGGGGTTAGGAGCAGAAGACACGTGGCAGAATCAGACGGGCTGATCGGGCGGGTACATCCTAACATGCGGGCAGAAGCGGCCAGGTCGACCAGGCGGGTTGCTGAAACGTGAGTCCAGCATGAATCGCGAGGAAACCTTGAGGGACAGCGCGATTCCAGACAAAAATCTCGTGAGGATTTCCAAGGCGAGAGCGTGATTCTGGAGTGTCGAAGGCGCGACGAATAAGTTGCGAGGAGGTATTAGGCGAGAGCGCGATTCTTCCTTAAGTTGCAAGGAGGTCCCTAGTGAGAGCGCGATTCGTCGATAGATTGCGAGGAAGTATCAGGCGGGAACCGTTGTTGAATTCTCCGTACTGAAGAACAGATATTATTGATCCCCCCTCCGGTGCACATGGTATTTTTCAATTGAAGTGCCCCCCCCCTGGCGCTCGCACCTTTCTCTTTATCAGGGAAATTCTTCCTCAAACTGGGCCCCTGGCCCTCCGGTTACAACGACGGCTCCCGGTTGAGACTTCCGACAATTTAGCCAAGACCCCCGTTCCCGCCTGAGACTTCCCGCAATTTATTCAGGAATCGGCGCTCTGGAGTCGCGCTCTCGCTGGAGATTCGCTTGCAATTTACTGAAGAAGAGCGCCCTTGCGTTGAAATTTCATGCAATTCACTCAAACGCCGCGCTCCCGACATTCAGGCACCCAGGAGTCGCGCTCACGCTTAGGACTCCCTGACAGATTATGTAGGAATCGGGATCTCGCTGCCCTTCGTGGCCCCGTTGCAGCCCTTCGTGGCTCCCTCGCTGCCCTTCCTGGCCCCGTTGCATCCCTTCGTGGCCCCCTCGCTGCCCTTCGTGGCCCCGTATATGTATGCCCTTCGTGGCCCCCGCTCGTTCTTGCCCTTCGTGGCCCCATGTGCATGCCCTTCGTGGCCCCGTTGTCGCCCTTTCTGGCCCCCTCGCTGCCCTTCGTGGCCCCGTTGCAGCCCTTCGTGGCCCCCTCGCTGCCCTCCGCGGCCCAATACACGTATGCCCTTCGTGGCCCCCGCTCGTTCTTGCCCTTCGTGGCCCCATGTGCATGCCCTTCGTGGCCCCGCTGTCGCCCTTTGTGGCCCCCTCTGTGTCCTACGTGGCCCAGTTGCTGCCCTCAGTGGCCCCGTCCTTGCTTTCTGTGGCCCCGCATTATCTGTTCTTCGTGGCTCCCGCTCGTTCGCGCTCGTCGTGGCCCCGTACGCATTCCCGTCGTGTCCCCGCTGTCGCCCTTCGTGGCCTACTTCGTGCCCTTCGTGGCCCTGCTATCGTTCTCTCTCTCGCTCTCGCTTTCGCTCGTCGTCGTCGTCGTCGTCGTCGTGGTCGGTCCCCTGTCCGTCCCTCTTGGGGTCGGGTTGCCTCCGATCAGCGCTGCCGAGGCCGACGGTCTCTGGCCGCCCCGCCGCTTGCCGGGGCCCGGCCTGCAGGGAAGAAAGGTATACCCCCCCAAAGGGGTACGATCGAAGACGAAGAGGGCGTGTATCGAGGGTTTAGGAAATACGCGTTAACGGCAACCCGAGCAGAGAAGAGCGAACTTTCTTAAAATGATAGTTGTTGTTGTTGTTGTTGTTGTTGTTGTTGTTGTTGTTGTTGTTGTTGTTGTAAGCCTGGGGCCAGAGGCACAGTTTGAGCAGGAATCTTTCCCCCGGTAAAAGTTCACGGAGGCCCGGCAGGGGCACTTCATTGACAATCTCACATATGTTACGCCAGCGCGTGAGTCCTGCATGATTCGCCAGGAAGTCTTGGGTGAGAGCGCGATTCCTAAGTAAATTCTGAAGAAGTTTTGGGCGAGAGCGCGATTCCTGAATGGCGAGGGCGTGGCGCCTGAATACATTGCGAGGAAGTCACAGGTGAGAGCGCGATTCTTGGATACATTGTAAGGAAGTCCCCAGCGAGAACGCGATTCTTAAATACATTGCGAGGAAATATCAGGCTTGAGCCGTTGTTGAATTTTTCATTTCTGAAGAATGATTATTGTTGTTCCACTCAGGATCGGTGTTCCCGCCTGTGACTTCCTCCCAATTTAGTCAAGACCCCCGCTCCCATCTGAGAGTTCCTCACACTTTACTCAGGAACGGCGCTCCCGCTTGAGACTTCCTCGCAATTGAATCCAGTTTTTCTAGCAATTTGATCAAGACCCCCGCTCCCGCCAGAGAACCCTTCACATGTCATTCAGGAATTGCGCTCTCGCCTGTGACCTCTATGCAATATATTCAACATCGCGCTTTCGACGCTCAGGAAACATGCTGGGCCAAGGATGCCGTTACAATTTAGTCAGTAGTCGCGCTCTCGCCAAATTCAGGCATCCCGCTTGAATGTCCCACCCGCCCGACCCGCTCGTCAGGGGATCGCCCGCCCGTCGTGGGCTCCCGCCCGAGACTTTCTTCAGGAACGGCGCTTTCGCCTAGGACTTCCTCGAACGTTCACGCTCTTACCTTCCTGCTCCTCCTCCCTCTCCCTCCTCCCTCCTCCCTCCTCTCCTCCCTTCTCTCTCCTTCCTCTCTTCCATCATCCTTATGCCTCTCTGCCCTATTCCCTCTCCCTCCTCTCCCTCCTCCCTTCTCCCTCCCCTCTCCTGCCTCCTCCCTCCCTCTTTCTTGCTCTCTCTCTTTCTCTCTCTCTCCCCTCTCTCTCTCTCTCTCTCTCCTTTTGTCTACCTCTCTTATATGTCTTTCTCTGGCTCTAATGAACCGCCCCCTCTTCGCTCCGTCTCTCCTGGCGTTCTCCCTCTTCCTTCGTCCCTTCCCCTCCTTTCCTCCCACTCTCCCTCGTTCTCCCTCTCCTCCTTTTACAGGGCCCACACCAATACCAATGGCGGGCACATGTACGCCCACGAAGGATTGTCCGCCCGTTCAGGTTTGCCCGCCTGTCTAAGCCCGCCGCCCCCCGCAAAGAGAAATAATCTCCCCCAAGGGGGTGTGATCGAAGACAAAAAGGGCGGGTCTCGAGGGTGTGGGGAACTCGTTTTGAATGACACGCGGGCAAGTAAAAGCGAACAGTATTATAATTATTGTTGTTGTTGCTGCAAACGGGGGTCCAGGGGCACAGCCTGGGCAGGGGTATTTTCCCTTGAGCTCGCACAGTGTGCGAGCTCCGGGAAGGGCACTTCAGTTGAATATCAGCCAGCGTTGATTCCAAATAGATAGGAGGACAGGAGGAGGACGAGAGGAGGATGGGAAGAGGACGAAGAGGAGGACGGGATCAGGACGGGAGGAGGACGGGAGGAATAACATCAAGCAGACGTAAGCAAGCAAACGGCAATAAGCTAGCGCAAGCGAGTAATATCAAGCGAGCAAGAGCCAGTGATCAAGTGCAAGCAAGCAAAGGCAAACACGAGCAAACAAACGAGAGCAAGCACGCAAGAGCAAACAAGCAAATGCAAGTGAGTGTGCAAGAGCAAGCGCGCAAGAGCAAGCAAGCAAGCAAACAATCAAACAAACATGTACAGGCAAGCAAGCAAAATCAAGCAAACATAGGAACCCATGTGATTCATAGGAAGCCATCGGAATCCACAGGGTTCGCCATTGGAAATAGCTGGGGGTGCCATTGGAGATAGCCATAGGAATTAGGGGGGCATGGGAGTCGGGGGGGAACGGACCAATTACTAGGGCTTGAGTTAGAATTACTATAGGGCAAACTTATTTGGAGAAAAAACATATGTTACCGGAGGGGAGATCAACAATACCCACCACCAACAACAACGGCTGCCGCCTGATATTTCTTCACATTACATTTCAAATTCGCACTCTCGCGCGTAATTTCTTCCAGGCATTACGCTCTAGCGCTGTATTTTCTCCGAATTGATTGTGGCGCGGTGCCCGCAACACCTAGAAATCGCGCTCTCGTTTAAACATTTCCAGACGATTTACGTGGGAGTCGCGCTATCGCCCGAAACTTCCGCTGCAGGCGTCTCCTCCTTGGAAAATCAAGCGCCCTGGCTGCACCAACGGGCTTGCCGCCCAAAGGCAACGACATCGACCACGGCCCTGGCACGGTCGTTACCCCGCCTGCTACCTAGCGTCCGTCCGCAGCCACTTGTTTTCTCACACCCTCTTGTTGCAAAGCACAGGCCCGTGCTCTGCTGTGCGAAACACAGCTCGCCACACCGCGGTGCCCAGGTTTGAGACCTTCCCTGCCTCGGCGCCGCCCCATGTGGGGACCCAAATCAGCCTGGCGCGCGCCCCCGCACCCGACGGGAGCCCGGACACGCCAGCAGCTCGTTCCACTTCCCGGCTGCTGGCCCCTCTGCCGCAGGGCCTTGATGCCGGCAGGCCAGTCGAGGGCGCCGTTGCCCAGGGCCGTTGTCAGAGCGAGTTGCACCCACAGCGGGCAGACCTCGGGTCGGGATCTCCGTTGCTCCCTTCGCGCGCGCATTCCACCGGCTTTGTCGGCTCCCGCTCCCAGCGGCGTCTGCCCCCTGGGAAGGCTGGTCGGATTTCAGACTAACCCTCTGATCCGATCAGCGATCAGGTCGGGCGTTTCCATGCGCCTCTTCCTCCTCTCGCTCACCTTCGCCCTCGCCTTCGCCTCCGACTCACTTTGACTCGCCTCGCGTCTCCATTCGTCGTTCCCTCTCTCCTTCCCCTTCTTCTATCTGTCTCTGAACGCATCCACGTCCGTTCCCCCTCTTCCTCCTCTCCCCTCCTTCATCCTCCCTTTTGTTTTCCTCCTCATCCTCCCTCCCTTCCATCATTCTTTCCTCCTCGCCCCCTGCTCCTCCTCTTTCTTCCACCCTTCCGCCACGTCCCTCCTCCTTCTCTTCTTTTTCCCCTCCCCTTCCTCCTTTAGCTCGTCTTCGTCGTCGTCGTGCTGCTCCTCCTACTGGCCCTCCCCCGCCTCCTCCCTCTTCCATCATCCTCCTACCCTCGATACTCCCCAAACACCGCGACGACCCGAGAAGACCTCTCGCCCCCGTCCTACCCCCCCAAGACGCCTCGAGACTTCCTCCCCTGTCGCGCAGCAGGTGCCAGCCGGCTCCATGCCCCGGTCGATGGACGTGATCGTGCGGGACGAGTGCTGCGATCGCTGCAAGCCTGGCGACAAAGCGCCCGCGGAAGGGCCAAGAACGGGGCCAAAGAGGGAGAGGGAGGAAAAGAGGAGGGAGGGAGGGAGGGAGGGAGGAGGAGGGGGGAGGCAGATACTACTACTACTACTACTACTACTACTACTACTACTACTACTACTACTACTACTACTACTACTACTACTACTACTACTACTACTACTACTACTACTACTACTACTACTACTACTACTACTACTACTACTACTATACTACTACTACTACTCTACTACTACTACTGCTACTACTACTACTACTACTACTACTGCTACTACTGCTACTACTACTACTACTTCTACTACTACTACTAATATTACTACTACTACTACTACTACTACTACTACTACTACTACTACTACTACTACTACTACTACTACTACTACTACTACTACTACTACTACTACTACTACTACTACTACTACTACTACTACTACTATACTACTACTACTACTACTACTACGTACTACTACTACTACTACTACTACTACTACTACTACTACTACTACTACTACTACTACTACTACTACTACTACTACTGCTACTATGTAATAGTTTCGACGACGACTACTACTACTACTTCCACTTCTACTACTTCTACTATTTCTACTACTACTACTGCTGCTACTACTACTACTACTCATACTGATAATGGTGATCGTAATCTTACTACTACTAATAGTACTGGCAACACTAAGGATATTACCAATTATAGTAGTAAAACTAAACAATGTAATATTAATAGTAACGCTGCTCATGATGATAATAATTCAGAAACTAGTAATAGTAGTAATAATAATGATATTACTGATACTCATAACCATAATAATACTAACAATAATAATGATAACACTACTACTATTATTAATAATAATTTTACTAATATTACTATTAGTAAAATTAACAATCGTACTACTACTACTACTAATAGCAATAGTAATACTAATACTAATACTTATACGAATACTAATAGTAATACTTATACTAATACTAGTAATAAAACTACAACTACTACTAATGCTACGAATTACTAATAATACGAATACTGCTACTACTACTACTAATACTAATAATAAGAATACTAATACTAATACTAATACTAATACTAATACTAATACTAATACTAATACTAATACTAATACTAATACTAATACTAATACTAATACTAATACTAATACTAATACTAATACTAATACTAATACTAATAATACTAATACTAATACTAATACTAATACTAATACTAATACTAATACTAATACTAATACTGATACTAATACTAATACTAATACTAATACTAATACTAATACTAATACTAATACTAATACTAATACTAATACTAATACTAATACTAATACTAATACTAATACTAATACTAATACTAATACTAATACTAATACTAATACT
>CAUYUJ010002258.1:55000-77500 GCA_963575745.1 Prorocentrum cordatum
CTCGGCTGGGAATGAAACTCGTCCCTCCCCTCCTCGCCCTCCCCTCACCATCCTCATCACCATCAGGGGTCCTGATCTCCCCCACCATCATCAGCGGTGGGCGCCGTGGGTGAATATTTACTTTCCCAGTATTGTTGGGGTCCCACTCCGTCAATAAATCCACGCAACATATAGTAAACTTGCCTCTTTTTTTTGGGGGGGGGGGGGGGAAAAAGACCTATCGCGGTAGCAAGCGGATGGTGTCTAGAGTTGTTCCAACCATCATTCGGTTAGTTCCTCGTTTTGAGGAACCTTGCTGCTCCTTCCTCTCCTCCCGCTTTCTCCCTTTTCCTTTCTCCCTCCTACTTGCCTCCTATCGCCTCCCTGGGTTCTATCAACTGCGCAGCTGTGGCGACTTTCGGGAGGTCCTGGAGGTCAGCGGAGTGACGTCCTACGCAGACTCAAACAAGACGTCGCCCTGGGTGCTGCCACCTGTGCAACCGTCGCTTGACCACTCTTCGGATATCTTGCTTGACCCATCTTGCAGGCCATCTTGGGCTATCTGGGGCCCTCTTGGAGCCATCTTGGGCCACCTTTTGCGCTCAAATCGGTCAGGGCTGCCTCCGACCAGACCCAGGGGGAGGGGGTATGGGGATTGGGGTCAAGGTACCCCAAGCCGCAAACCGTCTCGCTCACGCCCACCAGCCCTTTCACTACACAAGTAGCACTCGCGAAGCCAGCGAGGTGCGCCGCACATGCCAGGTGCGCCACGAGCACCAGGTGCGCCACATTGGGCAATATGTCGACCGTCCCACCATTCCTGTCAAAAACAAATGCAACGTGACAGCGGGTTTGCCACCATTGTGTGTATATATATATATTGTGTATGTGTGGGTGTGCACCCGCAGTCACTTTGCAGGTGTTCTTGACAGAGGTAGTAGGCCTGCACACAGCAGGGAGTATGCCGACCCCCCCGCCGTAACTGGCAAAGTGTATTTTGCTTTTCTGTCTGTTGAAAGGGATGGGTGGGCCTGCACATCGCAGGCAACTTGCCAGCCCCCCCGCCGTCCAAGCCAATGCAAAGCGACCGCTGGGCGTCCGCGCATGATCCAGATTTTGGTGCAACGCACTCCGAGTTGGTTTTGTCGCAAGGAGTGGTGGGGGAGTGTTGGCGCTGCACACTGCAGGCAGTATAGTATGCCGGCCCCCCCGCCGCCCCTGTCAAAAACCAGTGCAAGTTGATCGCGGGGATTCCGCGCAGATCCAGATTTTGGTGCAACGTGCACTTCGTATGGGTTTTTGCCAGGGATTGTTGGAGTGTGTTGGCACTGCACACAGCAGGCGATAGGATGGCACCCCCGCCGTCCCTGCCGAAAACGATAATACAAAGTGATCGCGGGGCGTCGACGCACATGATCCCGATTTTGGTGCAAAGTGGGTTGTGTACGTTTTCGACAAGGCTGGCGGGAAGGGGGTGGGCGCATGGTCCTGGGTTTGTCGCTGGTCGGGTGGGTGAGGGAGCAAGATCTGAGCGAGACCGTCGCAGGCTGTCTCGCTCACTCACCTGCCCTCCCACCACATTGGTAGCACCCGAGTCTCAGCATAGGCAGGGGCCGTTATCGACAATCATCGGGAACCAATGCAGACGCCAGCCGGGGGTGCGCGAAGCCCGCGGGGTGCACCGCACATGCTGGGAACGCCACGAGCACCAGGTGCGCCACATTGGGCAAGATGGGCAATATGCCGACCGCCCCACCTCCCCTCTCAAAAATCAATGCAAAGTGACGGCGGATTTGCCAGCATTGCGTATAGTGTGTGTGTGTGGGTGTGCACCCGCAATTATTTTGCATGCACGCAGCAGGCGGTCTGCCGCCACTCCCAAGCCGTCCCTTGCAACGTGCACTTTGTATTTTCTGTTGAAAGGGATGGCGTCCCTGCACGCAGCAGGAAATATGTCGACCATCACAGACCAATGCAAGGTGACCGCGGGACGGCCGCGCATGATCCAGATTTTGGTGTAACGTGTTCTTGCATTGTTTTTGACATGGCTGACGGTGCAGGGGACCGCTGGTCGGGGGTGGGAGGAGATCGAGATCCTTGCGAGTCCGCCGCAAGCTGTCTCGCTCACTCTTACCCGCCCTCCCACAACGTTAGCAGCACCCCGAGTCTCAGCATAGGCAGGAGCCTTCGTCGACAACCATCTGGAACCAATGCAGATGTCAGCTAGGTGCGGTGCGCGAAGCCCGCGGGGTGTGCCGCACATGCTGGGAACGCCACAGGCACCAGGTGCGCCACATTGGGCAATCAGTCGACCGTCCCACCATTCCTGTCAAAAGCAAATGCGATGTGGCAGCTTTTTTTTTTTTTTTTTTGTTTATTATTATTATTATTTTTATTATTTATTTTTTTTGTGTGTGTGTGTGTGTCTGTGTGTCTGTGTGTCTCTTTGTCTGTCTGTCTGTCTGTCTGTCTGTCTGTCTGTCAGTCTGTCTGTCTGTCTGTCTGTCTGTCTGTCTGTCTGTCTGTCTGCCTCTGTGTGTGTGTGTGTGTGCGTGTGTGTGTGTGTGTGTGTGTGTGTGTGTGTGTGTGTTTGTGTGTGCACCCGCAAGCACTTTGCACTTCTTGAATCGCTTCGCTCATTCCGCCGGCCCATTTCGCATGACTGAGCCTTTTGGGGCCGCTGGGGGGCCTCTTCAGCGTCGCTTGGGGGCCTCCTGAGGGCCTCTTGGGGGCTTTTGGGGCCTCTCAGGGGCCTCTTGAGGCCTCCTGGGGGCTTCTTAAGGCCGAGTGCTCGAAGTTTTGTTTTGTGTTCCCCCTTTGGGGCATCGCTTGGGGCCCTCTTGGGCCCCTCTTGGGCCGTCTTGGATGCCTCTGGGGCCGTCTTGGAGCCCTCTTGGGCCATCTTGGGGCCTTCTTGGGAGCTTCTTGGGCCCTCTTGGGGCGATCTTGGGGGCCTCTTGGGCCGTCTTGGGGCGTCGGGAAGCCGAAAAGATGGACACGCCAAAATCTGCCCAAAACCTAAGGAAAAGTAATGAATTTTGCCTCTTGGGGCCCTCTGGGGAGTGCTCTTGGAGGCCTCTTGGGGCGTCTGGGGGCCATCTTGGGCGTCTTGGAACGATCGTGTGGCATCTCGGAGCACTCTTGAACCATCTTGGAGGGCTCTTGGCGGCCTCGTGGCCCTTCTTGGGGCTCTCTGGAGGGCCACGGGGGCGGCGCCCAGGAGGAAAACCATCTCTGACCCGACCCTGCCGGGAATCGCCCGGGGTACTTTTCGTCCGGGGACCCCCAGGGGCCGCCCCGCGCGCGCGAAGTAGAAGTATTATTTAGCAGTTACCGGAGGTCTTAGCACGCCTCTGGCCCGTTGGGCCGGCGAATTTCTGACAGGGGTGGTGGGCATGCACGCAGCAGGCGGCATGCCGACCCCCCCCGCCGTCCCTGGCAAAACGCATTGTGCATTTTCTGTCGGAAGGGATGGGTGGGCCTGCACGCAGCAGGCACTCTGCCGCCCCCGCCCGGCCGTTCCTGTCGAAGCCGATGCAAAGTGACCGCTGGGCGCCCGCGCATGATCGAGATGTTGGTGCAATGTGCACTCCATGCTTTGTTGCCAGGAGTGGTTGGGGGGTGTTGGCGTTGCAGCCCCTGCCGAAAAACGGAGCAAAGTGATAGCGGGGCGTCCGTGCATGATCCAGATTCTGGTGCAGCGTGCACTTCGTATTGTTTTTTGGAAGGGATTGTGTGTGTGTGTGTGTGTGTGTGTGTGTTCGGCATAGGCCCGAAAAGGAAGAAGCTGTTTGAAGAGGAAGCGCCCTAGACCACCTCCGCCTATAAGGCTGGTGGGATTCGAAGGGACCCGATGACACTCCACTGATTGCCTCGCGGGACGGTGGCAGATATGTTCATGAGGCGTGGAAGTATCATTCTTCAAGGATAATTTTTGTAGATCCCCCTCACTCCAGTGCATATTGTTTTTTCGATTCAAGGGCCACTCCCGGGGCGCGCACTCTTTCGATCAGGAAAGATCGTGAAGCTCAAAGTGAGCCCCTGGCCCCCGGTTTACAACAACAGCGGCTCCCGCATGATACGTCCTCACAATTTATTCCCAAATCGCGCTCCCGCTCGGGATTTCCGGGCAATTTACTGAAGAATCGCGTTCTCGCCTGAGGCTTCTCTGTAGCCTACGAAGGCGCCGCGCTCTCGCCATTCAGGAATTGCGCTCTCGCTTTAGACTTCATTATGGTTTACTTAGGAATCGCGCTCTCGCCAGACACTTCCTCGCAAATTATGCAGGACTCGCAGTCGCGACCCGCCCGCTCGACCCGCCCGTCAGGGTCCGCCCGCCTTACCCGCTCGGTGAGGCCCGCAGTCGCCCCTCGCTGCTTTTCGCTCGTTCCGCTGCCCCTCGCTGCCCCTTGCGATCCCGCAGTCGGATTTGAAGACCCCGCCGCTGCCTTCGTGGCCTCCTCGATGCCTTCCATGGCCCCGCTATCTGAGCTCCTCGATGCCATTCTTGGCCACGCGGTCGCCTTCCGTGCCCCTTCGCTGACCTCCGTGGCCTCGATGTAGCTCTTCGTGGCCCTCTCGCTACCCTTCCTGGCTCCTTTGCCGCTCTCAGTGGCCCCCTCCCGTTGAAGGGTTTTCCTGTTTAAGGGCGTCGTCCTCTGTCTTCTCCCTCCCTCCCTATTTCCCCCTTCCCTCCTACCTCCCAGCCCCTACTCCCCTCCTCGCTCTCCCTTTTCCAGTAGTTCTGTGCTTTCTGTTTAAGAAGGCTGCGCCAATTACACGTGGCAGGGAAGGACAACATCCCCCCTAAACGTGGTACGATCGAAGACGAAGATGGCGGGTATCCATGGTTTGGAATCACATGTTGATTGACACACACGCGTATAAGAGCGAACAGTCCAAACATGATTGTTGTTGGTGCTGTTGAATCGGAAGTATCAAACACTTCTAATAGTTGGACACCCCTCATCCGCCCGGTCGCTCTCGCCTCGGCACCGGCTGCATTTCCCGTGAAAATCAGGCTCACGCTCAAGCGCTTCGTGGGACCGCCGCAGCGCTCCCCCAACAACAGCGCTTCCGCTCGATATCTCCTCCCCTATTCGGGACTGGGACTCTTGCTCGCCGCCGAAAGCCAGCTTCCCAACAAGGCCTTCCCGCTCGATGCTTCCTTGCTTTGGGCTCAGGACCGGCGCTCCCGCCTCGGCGCAAGCGCCCCCCCCTGCAGAGAACGACGCTCCCGCCGGATCTTTCCCCCGCTTTCCTTCGAGACTCCCTCGGGCCCTCAGGCTGCAACGCTCCCGCCCGATTTTTCCTCCTCTTCTGCTCCTGGACCGGGCTTCTTGCTCGCCGCCGAAAGCCGGCTTGCAAACAAAACATGCGCGCCCGCTCGATACCTCTAAGCTCTTGGCCGCGGGCCAGCGCTCCCGCCTGGGCGCGGCAGACGGCCCCCCCTGCCAGCAGCGGCGCTCCCGCTCGATAGTGTTCCTCCGCTCTCATTCAGGACTCCCAGACGCTTTGGGGCTCCCCCAGTCTTGTGGAAGTCGATCAACGGAGAGGAAGCATGCTGCCAAACAAATGCCAGACGTCTACAACATGTTTCAAACATGTCTTAAACCTGCTCAGAGCATGTTCCAAACATTTGTAGAACATTTTTTCAAAACATTTTGAGAACATCTCTAATTCAATGACGGGATTGTTAGAGCGTCCACTGTCATGGCATCAATCCTCAAGGATGCCAGCATGCACTGCCGGAGGTCTGCACCTGCGCCTCACTGGCGCGCTCCGCGTGCCAGGGGCGGCCCTGAAGCCAGCGGCGTCGTCGTCGACGTCGTCGTCGTTTCTCCTCCTCCTCCTCCTCCTCGTTCGCCGAGCGCTTTTCACTACTCGCAAACGTCCGAAAAACCATACGTCAGACTTTGCGTAATTTACCGTAGATCCTCCGCGGAGGATCCAGGCCATTTGCGAGTAGTCGTTTCGTGAGTAGTGGAACGCGCTCGTCTACTCGTCTTCCCTCCTTCCTCCTCCTCCTCCTCCTCGTCTTCCCTCCCTCCTCCTCCTTCTCCTCCTCCTCCTCGTCTTCCCTCCTTCCTCCAGGTCCAGAAGCCCGTCCGCTCAAGGCCTTTCGCAATCATGCCTCGAGGCATCCTGCGGGAGGCCCCGCGGCCCTCCAGCTCAGCTTTCGAACGTCTTCCAGGGGCCCTTATGTTTCCCACAGGGGCTCTGAAGCTTCTCTGAGATCAAGTCGGGCCTGTCCCGCTACAGGGGAAATATTGAAAAATAATTAAAACAAATGGGGACAATTTTTAAAGTATATCCGAGCATTTGGGGAGTATTTGTGGAGTATTTTCAAGTTTTTGCCCAAAATCCCCCTGTAGGGGGACGGGCCCGACCTAACTCTAAGATGCTCTGAGTTTTCTCCAACGCTCCCAGAACTTGTGGGGCCTCTCCCAGAAAGGTTTTAGGCCACTCGGGCGTGGTGATGTGTATAAGCACGGCATGGGCAGGGCGATTGCGAAGGCGATGTGCCATCCGGGCTGGAGATGCTCAAGTGCCTCGGAAAAGGTGTTGCCAAGACCTCCTCGGGCGGGAGATCAAGGCAAGGGAATATCGGACCCCCGTTTGAAAGAAAAATCCACCATGAGGGGTCAACTATCATGATGGATGAATGCTGCATGCAGAACCATAGAGCACTCGGGTGAAATAGTTGATGTTGAGTTCGCATTTTTGAATTATCACTGTTGACCGCCCCGCCGATGCACATTGTGTTTTTTAATTGAAGTGTCCCCCTCTCGGGTCCCGCATTTTTTCTGGTATCCAGAAAACGTTCCTGTTCATAAAGGGTCCCTTGCCCTCCCGGCTACAACAGCATTCTCCTGCCTGGTATTTCTTCACAATGTATTTCGAAATCTCGCTCTCGCGCGGGACGTCCTCACAGCCTACGCCGGAATCGCGCTCTCGCTTTGGTTTTTCGATTGATTTATTTGGGAATCAAGCTATGGCTCGAGACTTCCTCGCGGTTCATTCAGGAGTCACGCTTCAGCAACTTGCTTGCTCGACCTGGCCGCCTGGGCCTGCCCTCCCGACCCGCCCGCCTGGGTTTGCCCGCCCGATGTGCTCGTCGGGTTATAGCACGTGTTTTGTGCTCCTGGCCGCCCTCGTGCTAATGTCTCCCGTGCTTCATCTTTTCCCTCCCTTTTTCTTCCGTCCTGTCTTTTCCTGTTTGAGGGACTGCATTGCGTGCGCGTGGCAGGTAAGAGAGATGTACCCAGAAGGGGGTGCGATCGAAGACGAAGAAGGCGGGTATCGAGGCTTTGGGATATACATGTTAAGTGCCACGCGAACAAACCGGAAGGGTCATTCTCAACATGAGCATGGTTGTTGTTGTTGTTGTTGTTGTTGTTGTTGTTGTTGTTGTTGTTGTTGTTGTTGTTGTTGCTGCTATTGTTGCTGCTGCTGTTGTTGTTGGTGTTGTTTTTGTTTTTGTTTTTGTGTTTGTTGTTTGTTTGTTTTGTTTTGTTGTTGTTGCTGTTGTTGTGGTTGCTGCTGTTGTTCTTGGACGACGAACCGGGTTTGAGGCTCCTTCCAGCAATCAGCAACCATCAATTCAACACCCACACCCACGCCCCGTCGGGGCCCCTTCGGGGCCCCGTTGCGGTGTGGGTGTGGGTGTGGGTTCCCCTTCAGATTTGGGAAACTCCGCAGGAGCTCCATATGTTTTTGTTTTGTTTGAGGAGTCTCATGGCATCCGCATAGGTGCCTGGAGAATTCCTGGTGATTCTCGGGGGTCCCTTCAGATTCCGATGGATTCCAACGACTTCTTACGGATTCATCCCCGAAGAGTCCCATGGATCTTCGAAGGGTTCCTAAGGATTCTTAGGGATCCGTATGGGTGAATTTGGATCCCTACGGCTTTCCCAGTATTCCTGAAATTTCGCGTGTGCCCCGACGGGTTCCTATGGATTCCTGCGGGTTCCTATGGGTTCCCAGGGTTTCCCATGGGTTCCGATGGATGCCTGCGGGTTCTTAGTGGTTCAGGTGGTTTCGTTGAGATTACAAAAGACTCTTGGAGTGTCCCAAGGGTTCTGGAGAATTCAGAAGGGTTGCGGGGATTCTTATAGGTTCCTGCAGATCCCCATGGAATCTTGAAGAGTTCTCAGGGTTCCTCGACGTTCCTTGGGAATCCCAGGGGTTCCTCAATATTCCGATAGATTCCTATGGATTCCCAGGGATTCGTGAGGATTTCGAGGGGGTCCTAGATTCTTAATGATTCATGAGGATTCCGAAGGATTCCTGGATATTCCCAGCCGTTCCAATGGATTCTGATGGATTCCACCGGGTTCCTGATGACCCTCAAGGGTTCCAGGGATTCCCAGTTATTCCTATGTTTTCCCAGGGGTCACTGGGGATTCTTCAGGCTTCCTGGGTTTTCCAACGGGGTCATGAAGGATTCCGGAGTCTCCCCAGGGTTTCCGGAGGATTCCTAGAGTCTCGAAGATTCTTGGGGGTCCAGGAGTATCCTTGCGGGTTCTTGGTCATACCAACGGATTGCTAATGAGTCCCAGTAATTCCAATGGATTCGTATGGATTCCTGGGCCCTTCGGAGGAGTTCCCCATGGGGACGCGATTCTTGTGAGATGTGAAATGGGCGCAGCCGCTGGGGCAGTGGATGACTCCTCAGGTCACTGGATCGCAGTAGTAGAGTCTTAGCACAAGGGTGTCAGTAGTAAACTCCCAATCGGAGAGCTTCAGTCGTATAGCCTCAGTAGTGGAGTCTCATTAGTATAGTCTCAGTAGTAGAGCCTCAAGAGTATAACCTCAGTCGTAGAGCCTCAGTAGTCGAGCCTCAGTAGTCGAGCCTCTGTAGCGGAACCTCGGTAGTGGAGCCTGCCTAGTGGAGCCTCAATCGTGGAGCCTAGTAGAACCTCCCTAGTAGAGCCCCAGTAGTAGAGCTTCAATAATGGAGCCTCAGCAGTGGAACCTCCCTTGTAGAGCCTCAGTGGAGCCTCCTTGGTAGAGCCTCAGTAGTGGAGCCTCCCTGGAAGAGCCCGCCCAGTAGAGACTCACTCTGTAGTAGATTCTCCCGAGTAGAGCCTCAGTAGTGGAGCCTTCCGATCAGAGTCCCAGTCGTGGAGACTTCCTAGTCGAGCTTGCCCAGTAGAGCCTGATCAGTCGAGCCTCCCAAGCAGAGCCTCCCCAGTAGAGCTTCAATCGTAGAGCGTCCCTGGGAGATCCTCCCTACTAGAACTTCCCCAGTTGAGCCTCTCTAGTACAGCTACCAAAGTAGAACCTCCCTAGTAGAGCCTCCCCAGTAGAGCCTCCCTAGTACATCCTATTGCCGTGCTCTATAGCCTCAGTAGTAGAGCTTTAGTTGCAGAGCCCCAGTCGTATAACTTCAGCAGTAGAGTCAGAGCCTCAGTAGTAGAGCTGATTCGCACAGACTCAGTCGTAAAGCCTCAGTAGTAACAGTTCTGAAGTGTTAGAGACTCCGTAGTATAGCATCCGTAGTAGAGCCTCAGTCGTAGCCTCAGTGGTAGATCCTCCCGAGTAGAGCCTCATCAGAGCCTTAGTCGTAGAGACCCAGTAATCAAGCCTTTGTCGTATAGCCTCAGTAGTAGAGCTCCAGTCGTAGGGCCTCAGTAGTAAAGCATCTCTAGTAGAGCCTTGGTAGTAGAGCCTCAGTCGTATAACCTCAGTAGTAGAGCCTCAGTCGTAGAGTTTCAGTGTTAGAGCCTCCTGCGTAGAGCTGCAGTATTCGAGCTTCAGTAACATAGCTTCAGTCGTAGAGCCTCAGTAGTAGAGCTTCCGCAGCGAGGGTTTAGTAGTTGAGGTTCAGCAGTACAGCCCCAGCAGTAGAGCTTCAGTAGTGGAGTTTCCCGAGTGGAGCCTCAGTAGTAGAGCCTCCGTAGCATAGCCTCAGTAGTATAACCTCAGTTGTAAAGTTGTAGAGCTGCAGCAGTAGAGCTTCAGTAGTATATCCTTCCTAGGATGGCTTCAGTAGTAGAGCCTCAGTAGTAGGAGATTGCAGTCGTATAGCCTCAGTAGTGGAGCCGAGTGAGAAAAAAAACGAGCGAAAAGAAAGCCAGCGGCAAAAAACGATCGGAACAAAACTCCACCCTTCCGATGGGCGCGTCGTGGGGCTTCTATTTCTGCCAGGAGATGGGGGGGGGTGCAGTTTTCTGAGCAGGCTTTTGCGATTGGCCAGATCATCCAAGATGCTGGCTGCAGGGGGCCTAAGCTGACAAGCGAGAACACGGCGGTGGACATCTACGTCGACGGCGTCGGGGTCTTCAGCGGGGGCAAGGAGCTGGCGCTTGAGGGAGTGTGGGGGGGGGGGGGGTAGATGCGGAGCTCATGCGACGCGGGCTCATCGCGAACGTCGTGATCCCGCCTTGCGAGTCCCAGAGCTCCATGGGCCTGTGTCTCTCAGGGTCCGCCCTCGGTCTGGTTCTGTTCGGCGCCGCGTGCTGCGGCGGCCGATCGAGGGGGCCCGTCGACTCGGCTGTGGACTCGTGCATCGCCGGGCGCCGCGGGCATCCTGCCGCGCCTGGGCCTGCCGCTGGGGGCGGGCCCTGGCTTGGCGGGCCCCTAGGCGAGCCTGTCGGCCCCTGGCAGCGCGTCGACGCCGCCGCGCCGCAGGGCGCCCCTGGCCTCTGCCGTCGGAGGGCGACTCCTCGAGCACTTCGAGTGGCTGGAGAGGCGCCGAGCCCAGGGGCACCTGCAAGTCGCTCGCGCGGGCTCGGCCTCAGGGCTCGGGCGCAAGCCGTTGGCGCCGTGCGAGCCCGGGCGCGGAAGAGGAAGTTCTCGTCGCTTGGCGGGCGGGCGCGGGCGCGGGGCTAGGCGTTCTCGGAGACGAGCCGCGTCTCGGCGGCCGCGCAGAGTCTGCGCTGGGCGGCGATGGAAAAGTCCGACGCGTGGCGCCGTCGAAGGAGAGCGGCGGCGCGAAGCGTACAGGAGCTGGACGTCGCGACCGCCGAGTTCCTGGACCAGGAGATCCTCGAAGGCTCCAACCGCGACGAGGGCGATGAGCTGCTGGCGGCGACGCTCTTCGAGAGGCCCGAGCTGCGCAGGCGCGGGCGGGGCCTTCTGCCCCGCGCGCGCGACGTCGTCGTTGGCTTCCGCAAGGGCGCGGGCCCCGCTGCCGCGGGTGGGCCTCCTGGCGCTGGTCGGCGCGGCGGCCTGGGGCGGGCGCCGTGAGCTGACTCTGGCGCCGATTGTGGCCTGGCACACGCGCCTCTGGCTGCCGTCGGACCTGGCGGCGATGGCGCGGGAGCCCCCCGTGCCTCTGCTGCCGTCGGCCGGGGGCCGACGCACGGGGCTGCTGCTGTTCCCCGGCGAGCTTGGCGCGGTGGGCAAGGCAGGGGAGGTCGACGAAGCCATGCTGCTCGACGACCCCGTCTCCAAGAAGCCCGGCGGTGCCCTGGCGGTGCTTCGTGGATGGGCGACGGCGGCTGGCTGGCTCTTGAGCTTCGATGCGGGTCACTTCCGCGCGGGGTTCGCGCGTCTAGCGGAGCTGGCGGGGATGCCCAGCGTCCGCGCCTGCCAGCTCCTGCGCGGGGCAGCGAGCTTCGATGTCGCCGCCGGCGTCCGCGACGTCGCCGCGGTCCATCGGGTGCTCGGGCGCGCCGGCAGCCGCGGCGCCGAGAGGTGCGAGAGGCGCGCCCGCTACTGGGCCGAGGTCCCAGCTGGTCGCGCGGCATCGCCGAGTTCGGCGGGCTCTTGCTGCCTCGGTGGGCCGAGCTGGTGGAGGCGGAAGGGCCCCGGCGCCCTCTCGCGCCGCCCGGCGCGGCGACGGGCCGCGCGCCTGCGAGGCCTGGGGGCGGGGCGATGCCGCCGAGGCCCAGTCGCCGCAGTCGGCCGCCGCCCTGGTGAGACAGCTGCAGGCGGCGACGCGTGAGGCGCCGAGGCGTAGCCGTCGCAGCCAGGTCTATCCAGATCTATGTGCAGGAGCAGGCGGCGTGTTCGCCGAAGTTGAGAGCAGTTTGGGTTTCGCGCACATTCGATTCGATGTTGCAGATCGCGCCGCCTTGGGTCTTTGTCGGAAGGCCGCTTGGGATTGCGTCGTGTGGGGGGGGGGGGGCTGGCGCGGGCCTCGTTCGTGGGGTGGGCGTAGCGTTCCCGTGTTCCACCTTGTCCGCGGCCACTCGTGACTTTCCTTGAAAGGCCAGAGGCGCGTTTGGGAAGCCCAGCTTGAGCCCCAAGTCGCTTCGGACAGTTCAATCGGCAGCTCGACGTTTTTCGGTGTTGTGCGGGCCGCGCGGGCCTGCTTGAGCCGCTGAGCGCCCGCGGGTGTTGGGAATCAGCCCCCGCAGTTCAGAGCCTGGCGGGCCCCGTCGCGGGGCCGGCTTGTCGGGCCACCGCTCCCGCGAAGAAGCAGTCGCGGATTTATGTTAGCACTGGCGGCCGTGCCGAAAGAGAAGTCGGTTCGCAGGTTGGGGTGACTTGGGCCCGCCCGCGGCTGGCGGCGTTGCGCGGGCACAGGCGGCAGGTGTTCAGCGACCCTCCGCCCCGCCGGTTTCTGGGGGGCGCGGCTGGGGGCGCGTCCGCTCGCCGCGCGGCGCTGGCCGGGAGGTGTCCAGCGTTTGTGCTGGCGTCTGCTGCTGGCTGGCTCCTCGCTCCACTGAAGCCGTCGTCGATTCGAATCTTCGCAGGCTCGCTACTGTCTCCTTTTCATTGAACCCCAACCGTTACAGCTGCGCCCCCCTAGAAACCGGGAGTTCGCATTGCAGGATAAACCCTTGTTCGGGTCTTTGATAGAAAATCGACCACGGCCAGTGCGTAAGATGGTAATCGGCCTGGCGGCGCCTCCTCTCTTTCGCTACTTCGGAGCGTGGCATTTGCATCTACAAACCAGTGTTGGCCATCGTCTTATATCACACATGGGTTTTACGAAACTGTGTTGTGTGCTCTCGGGGGCCGCTAATTGTTACGGAGCCTACGCTCCACATCCATTTCCGCTCAAGCTTTCCCTCCTCCTCCCCTCCGTCTGCCCTTTTCATAGCATGTTGAAGCACGAGTGGGCCTGGAGTCGCCTCCTCTATTTTGCTGCCTCGGAACGTGGCGCTTGCGTGTGCAAGCCAATGCTGGCAATCGTCTTGCTTCGCATCTGTAAACAGTGCAGTGTCAGCAGGGACCGAACACGTCCAACTTGATCCTTCTCTCCCGCCCTTCTCATCCTCTCCCTGTTGCCCCCCCCGTCCCTTTCCCCCGCCCCGCCACGCGCTTCCGCTTCTCCTTCCCCCTCTCCCCTTTCCTTTCCTCCTCCAGTGGCTGTCGCGTGATCATGGCGTTGGAAAGCCTTTCGAGGCACCGCGGCCCCCCGCGCCCTGCGCAGACGGGGACGGGCTCGTGCGCTTCGCGGGCGCGCCTGCATCGGCCTCCCGTGCGCTCGCCGGCCGCCCCTCGTCCGGTCGCTTGTCGATTTATTACCAGCCTCGAACGTATCCCTATCGCTGAGATTGACACGCCAAAAAGCGATGACAATCTTAAGGATCCGCCATCACAAAATAAGGGAATCCCGAAGATTGGCACCGTGATGTGGAGATGCCCAGCATAGGGATAGGGATATGTTCCAGGCTGGCTTCGCCAGCCCTCGCCCCCCCGTCCCGCCCCCCTGTCCACCTCCCTCCCCCTTCACCTGGCTCCTCCTCCTCCTCCTCCTCCTCCTCCTCCTCCTCCTCCTCCTCCTCCTCCTCCTCCTCCTCCTCCTCCCCCTCGCCTGGGGCTCGGGCGCCCACGCCGTCGCCGCTTTTGGCGCGTGCCTGCGTGCTCCGTGCTCGGGCGCGGCAGCGGCGCTCGCCTCGGCGTCTCCCCCTCGGCCCACCTCCTCTTCGCGCCTCCCCCCCCTTCGCAAAGGCAGGCCGGCCGCGGCGAGGCGCAGCGCCTCGGCGCCACCCCCCCTTCCCTCCCCGCGGCGGGGCGGGCTCCTGTCCGGCAGGGGATGGCGATTCCGATCCCGGCTCCGGTTTCGACTCGTCCTCCCCTTTGTCCTCATTCTTTCGTTCCTCCTCCTTCTCCGCAGTCTCCTCCTCAATCTCCTCAGTCCCCCCTCCTTCCCCTCGTCCTTTTCTTGAGGGGCTGAGACCCCGCGCGCCTCTCACTGGACGGCCTCCGGGCCGACGTCGCGCGCGCTCGCTCTCTCCCCCCTTCCTTCGAGGTGCACATCACTGGCAGCCTGATCGTGGTGCCAGACGTGCCCTCCATGATGAACCCGTCGGAGCTCACGCAGCAGGCTGCGACGGTTGCGCGGAGAAGACGGAGTGGCAGGGTTGAGGGGTAGGAGTGGCGATTCACGTTCGATTTATACCCCTGCTGCTGCGCCCCCACTGGCCGACAGGGGTGGTAGGCTGTATAAGGAGCCTGGCCTGGCTGGGGTATCCGTGCCCTCTCCACTCCGCCCATTCGTAGAGTTTCTTTTTTGCGTGAGCAGGGCTTGAGATAGAACGTTGATCGCCAAGGTGTGGCGAGGACAAGGGATTTGGAACTTTGAGGTCGTCGTAGACCTTTGGATGCCCGAGTGTTTCGGGGAATTTCGGATGCTTTCGGGATGCATTCGGCGGTTTCGGGAGGGAGGGAGGGAGGGAGGATGAGGAGGAGGAAGAGGAGGAGGGGCAAGGAGGAGGACGAGGAGGAGCTGGAGGGGGTGGAAGGAGGAGGAGGAGGAGGAGGAGGGATGGGTTGAATAAGGATAAATCAGGGTCAGGGTGGAGGAGTATGATGACGAGGGGGGGAGGATTGAGTCGAAGGAGGATGCAATAGTAGCATAAGTGTTAGGCGTACGGGTGAGAAGGAGGGCGTGTAGGAAGGGCGATGAGGAGGATGTTGATGAGACGTGTGAGAAGGATACTGATCATGACGCTGATGCTGCTCATGACGATGATGATTATGACGATGATGATGATGATCGCGATGATGCTGCTGCTGCTGATGATGATGAGGATGGGCATGATGATGACGACGGTGATGATTATGATTTTGATGATGATGATGATGATTATGATGACAAGTTCATTTATGATGATGTTGATGATGACGATGATGAAGTTGAAGATAATGATCATGATGCTGCTGCTGATGATGGTGATGATGCTGGTGGTGATCATGGTGATGGCGATGAGGAGGATGCTGCTGCTGCTGATGATGCTGCTGATGATGATTGTGATGGTCATTATTATGATGATGGTGATGATTGTGATGATGGTGATGATGGTGATGGTGATGATGGTGGTGGTGATGATGATGACGGTACTTATACTGCTGACGATGATGGTGATGGTGATGATGGTGATGATACTAATGATGATTATGATGCTGATGATGACGGTGACTATGATGATGGTGGTGATGGTGGTGCTGGTGATGATGTTGATGATGATGGTGATTATGAGGATGATGATGATTGAGTAGGATGATGGTCGTGTCTCACTTGTCATCTCATTAGCGATTGAGTGCCGCGGGGGTTTATCCTCCGAAACCGTCTGGCTCAGTTCTCTCGCAAGGTCTCCAGATGCTGAGCCCCCGCGCGCTGGCCGGGCTGGGCATCGCGCATTTCGCCGGTGCGTTCCTGGGCCATTTCGCGGCGCAGCCCGCCCCCCTGGTGCCGGAGGAGGCGCCTGGGACCAGCCCCGCGGAGGCGGGGGTGGACAGCGGCGCCGCGGCGTCGCGGGACCTCCAGCAGGTGCTCGGCACGCTGCAGGAGGCGCTGGGCGACTGCCTGGCTTCGCGGGCGCCTGTGTGCCCGAGCCCCTGCCCCGAGTGCCGCTGCGACTGCGGGACCGGGGCTTCGGCGTCGCCAGGCTGGTGGCGCGCGGCCCTTGAGCTCGTGGTGGGGGCTGCCGTGCTCCTCGCCCTCGAGTTCTTCCGCGGGCTGCTGGGCTGGGCCCGCCGGGCCATCTCCTGCGCGAGTCGTTCGTCGGGCCTGCCCGCGTCGAGGCCAGGCTTGGCGGCCCCAGGCTCGCTTGACCCGCGCGTGCCGAGGGGAGGCGGCCAGTATCGATGAATGTTGGGGACGAGATTTGGGTTGAGTACGATGTCGATCCTCCCCTTCTTCATGCTCGGCTTCTTCTGGTGGGCTCGTCTCGCACCCCGGGCGCCTTCTCTGTGCTCACTCCCGACATGGACGTGTATGTCGAGGAGTACACGCCCGCGAACACCGACCTGCGGGGATACTACCTCAAGCAGCCTCGAGGTGTCGGAGCTCTGGCGGTGGCAGCGCCTGGGGGACGAGGGCACTATGACTTCGCCCACCTCCCGACCGCGCCGCAGATGGTCGGGGTGCTCCAGGAGGCGCAGGTGGCCATGGCGTGTTTCGAGGGCGGCGGTGCAGGAGGCGGGGGCGCAGGTGGCGGGGCTGCTGGAGGGCTGCTGGGTGCCGGCGTGGCCGCGGGCCTGCCCGCCGCCCTGGGCGGTGGCGGAGCCGCCGCCGGCGCAGCACCCCTTGCCCTGCAGGGGCCCGCCGGGGCGTGCGCCGCGGGCGCCCCTGGCGCGGCAGCCGGCGCGGGCGGCGCCGCGGGCGTGGCCCCTGCCGGCGCCTTGGTGGCCGCGGGCGAAGGGGCCCCTGCCGCTGCCGCGCCTGCCCCCGCCGCGGGCGGCTTGGCTGGCCTCGCCGCCGCGCTGGGGGGACCCCCTGGTGCAGTCGAAGGCGATGGCGCTGGAGCTGCTGTGGGGGGCGAGCGAGGCGGGGACGATCTACGGACCCTTGCTGTGCGGTATGATCGACAGGGGTTGCGATATCGAGAGTTTCGGGAAGCTGTTCAGAGCAACCGATCCACCTGTTTTCCTGACTGGCCCGTCCCAGGGCCGCGTACCTTCCAGTGGGTGGCGGAGTACCAGATGGAGCACGGGGGCACCCCCATGGGCCACCACGTGGCGTGGAAGGCGTCGCTGGGAGCCTCCGTCGGGGGCGATGACCCCGTGGTGCACCTGCGCGCGGAGTTTAGCAAGCTCATGCAGACCATGTGCACCTACGACCAGCTGGACGGCGCCAACCTCGCCTGCGGCGAGCTGGTGGCCCGCCAACTCCAGCTGTGCGAGGAGAAATACAAGGACAAGATATTGTCACAGCGGGGGGGGAGGCGGGCTCCAGCAGGACGAAGGGTACTTCTTCACCGACATGGGCTCGACGAGAGGTCTCATGGTCAGTCCAGAGCTCACCAAGTGGGTGGCGGAGCGCCTGCAGGCCGAGAGCAGCATCGCGAAGGAGCGCCGCAAGGCGCGTGAGGAGAGGCAGCTTGCCGCACCCAGCGGCGGAGGCGGAGCCGGCAGCGGGGGCGGTGGCCCCGGCGGCGGCGGCGGCAAGAAGGGGAAGACGTGACGAGAACGGGGCGTCCCTTCGCCCCGCTGGTGAGGGAGCTCAGCCGACCCTCACTGGCTCCTCCAGGCTTGAGCATCGCGCTCCTGTGGTCTCATGGGCCCCAGTCGTCAGCGAGATGTGTTCCCCCTTCCTCTTTTTCGTGATCTGCCTGCCCGACAACCGGCTTGCCGTGCTGTGGGGCGCCGTCGGGATAGACTGGTGCATTCACTGCAGTGGGCTAACCTCGGCATCGGATCGCTCAACGAGTTGGCAGGACGCAGCGGCAGCCGCCCACGTCGTGCCTCAGTTTTGCAGCACATGGCGCTCGAGCGCATCCGGGAGCAGTACACCACGTTCCCGGGGCCGCCTGAGGACGTGTGCCCCCGCGGGAGCCTTCGCGAGCTCTGCGGCGCCTGCCCCGTGTACGGTATGGAGCGGGCGGATTTGGCATCCTACAGCGAGGACAAAGTTTCCTGGCCTGCAGAGGGGGCGGCTCCTCTGTCCCTCGAGTCCGCCCTCCAGCCGGCCGACGCGGCGTGGCTGTCGGATTGGGAGGCCAACATGCTTCGAAGCCCGGAGGAGGCTGCTCAGCTTCGCGCTGAACTGGGACTACGTGCTCCTTACTCTGATTTTGGGCTGCGAGACCCCAAGGTGTACGGGCGGTTTCTTGAGCAGCTGCACCGTCGTGGCATGCTCCAGTTTTGCAAGTGGGATGGCAAGGCCCCGACTTTGGGGGCCTTCACGGTTCGCAAGAAGGGGGGCCGCCAGAGGCTCATCTTCGACACCAGGCTGGTCAACCTGCACTTTCGACAGGCGCCTGCTACCGAGCTGCCGTCGGCCGCATCCTTCTCTCGTTTGGAGAGTGAGGCCACCACCCCGCTGTACTTCGCCTGCGGGGACATCGAGAACGCGTTCTACGCGATGCGGATCCCAGCAGGCTTGTGTTCCTTTTTCAAGCTCGGGCGAGTCCGCGCGGGCATGGTGGGGATCACTTCTCTGGACGGCGCAGCGGTGGATTGTGGCGAGTGGCTCACCCCTCAGCTCACCATCCTGCCCATGGGTTGGAGCTGGGCCATGCACCTGTGTCAGATGGTCACGGAGTCCGCCCTGGTGCGGGCGGGGTTGCCAGTCTCACGGCACGTCCGAGATCGCAGCGAGGGGCTGGTGCTGGGGGAGCAGGACGGCCTGGGTGCCGCCGCCTACGTGGACAACTTTTTGGTGCTCGGCGCCAGCCAGTCGGAGGTCGACGCCGCCGCGGCGCGTGTGGAGTCGGAGCTGGTCAACCTCGGCTTCTCAGTGCACGAGCAGCAGCGGGCCAGCAAGAGGTGCTCGTTCGTGGGGCTGGAGCTGTGCGGGGCGTCGCACTGCGTCCGCGTGTCCCCGAAGCGCCTTTGGCGAGTGCGCTATGCGATCGACGAGCTGCTTGCCCGGGGGTTTGCGCGGGGGGAGATCGTGGAGGTCCTCCTCGGGCACTGTGCCTGGATCATGCTGCTGCGCCGGCCGTCGCTCGCCATCTTCGACGCGAGCTACCGCTTCTGCCAGGCTGCGCGGGACGAGGCCCTCCCCCTGTGGGCCTCGGTGCGCTGGGAGCTCCGCGCGCTGCGGAACTTGCTGCCGTTGCTCTCCGCGCACCTGGCAGCCCCGTGGCATGCGGAGGTCTCCGCCTCCGATGCCTCGCCGTGGGGCGGCGGAGTCTGCGTCCGACAGGCTAGCTGCAGCGCCGCCGCCTCGCTGGGGCGGGCCGTGGAGCGCTGGCGGTACCACTTCGATGAGGCCATCACCGCCCGCGCGCGCGCTCGAGGGCGAGGGGGTGGCCACCGCGCTGCGGCGGCCCGCGGCGCTGCCGAGCGAGGCGGCGAAGGACCTGGACAAGCAGTTCGGCGAGGTGCCGGCGTCCTTCATGCAGGGCCCCAGCTGGAAGATTGCAATGTCCTTCCCGTGGCGGGACAAGCACGACATCTACTACACAGAGGGGCTGGCCCTATCCGCCTCGCTGCGGCGCGCGCTGCGATCTCGGGGCGCCTTCGGGCACCGCCTGGTGCTTCTGGTGGACAACCTGTCTCTGGCTCTGGCTGCCGGCAAGGGCCGAGGTTCGGCGGCGCAGCTCCGCAGCGTGCTGCGCGAGCTCTGCGCGCTGGCGCTGGCCTGCCGCCTGCAGCTGCACGTGCGGTGGGTCCCGAGTGAGCTCAACCCTGCCGACCGCCCGTCCCGCGGCTACCTGTACATCGACGCGCAGAAGCGGGAGGCGGCCGCGGAGGTCGGGCCTGCTGCAGCTCGTGATGCTAGCCCTGGCCCCCCCGACGGTGATGGGGGGGAAGAGAGGGCGCGCGCCGACACTGGGGGCTGTTGCCGCGCTGGATCGGCCCCTAGCCCTGCCCGGTGCGGGGATCGCGCTGGGGGCTGCCGCGGGGTCGGCCGCTGCGGCGCGTTGCCGGGAGGCGACGAAGGTGGCGCTGGAGCCGGGGTTGACCTATCTGGAGCAAAGGTCGATCTCGAAGCCCGTGCTGGCCGACTACCGCAGGCGGGCGCAGGCCTTCGTGACTTGGGCCTCCGAGAGCCACCTGGACTGGAGGGGCTCGGCGGAGCTCGACTCCGTGCTCGTGGAATACTTCGACCTGCTCTACTTCCAAGGGTACAGCGGGGACGATGCGTCCAAGCTGCTGGCCGCGGTGAAGTTCTTTGTGGCGAACCTGGGCCGGTGGGGGACGGAGGGCCTCCCTCGTTGCTCCCGGGCCCTGGCAGGCTGGGGCAAGTGCGTCCCGCGGCGCTCGCGCCAGCCCCTCCCGTGGCTGGTGGTGGCCGCGTTGGCCGGCGTGCTCCTGCGGTGGCAGCTGGTGGAGCACGTCGTGGCGATGATCCTGAGCTTCAGCGCCTACATGAGGACCGGGGAGGCGGACTCCCTCGTCGGGCTGCAGGTCGTCGAGGGCGTCGCGGAGGGCAGCGGCAACGGCGGCGTCGTGGCGCTGGTGCTCTTCCCGGAGGAGATGGGGGTGCCCAGCAAGACGGGCATGTGGGACATGACAGTGCCTCTGGACACTTTCCGCTTCCTCGGCCCGTCGCTCCTCGCCCTGAAGAGGCGCTGCCGGGCGCTGAAGGACCGACTGTGGAGCTACCCCCCAGGCGACCTCGGACAGAAGATGCGCGCGGCTGCGGAGGAGCTCGGCCTTGCCCCGGCCTCTCCATATCAGCTGCGGCACGGCGGGGCCCCCGACGACCTCGTGGCGCGCCGGCGGACCGCCCTGGAGATCCAGGCGCGAGGGGGCTGGGCGAGCCCGCAGTCGTTCCTGCGGTACGCCAAGCCCGGGCGGATCCTGGCGGAGATGGCGAAGCTTCCCGCCGGGGCCCTGGACTTCGGCCGGGCGGTCGACGTGGCGCTGGCCGAGATCTTCCTGAGGGGGGCAGCCGTCCCGCCTCCGCCTGCACGGTCTGCCGCAGGCTCTTTCAAGACCTAAAAAGATGCATGAGGGCCCCGAGGCACGTAGTGAAAGCTCGCACTGTTTTCCTGGAACTCTTTGCGGGATCCGGTGGTCTTTCCGCCCGGATATCGTCTCTCGGCCTGGCCGTGCTTCCCCTGGACTTTGACCAGGGTCGCCGGCCCTGGCATGATCTTGGCCGCCCCGAGGTCCAGCAGATGGTCCTGGGGTGGCTCAAATCTCGAGTTGTGCGAGCCGTCTGGTTGGGAACCCCGTGTGACTCCTGGAGCCGGGCGCGGCGCGGCCCCCCCGGGACCTCCTGGTGTTCTCTCAGGTCCGCGGCCTTTCCTCTCGGGCTCCAGGGGCTCTCGGGTAGATCCCTCCAGGCCGTCCGCTCGGGAAATGCCCAGATGCGTTTTACAGTTAAGGTCATTCACTTGTGTCGCCGCCTGTCCACCCCAGTGTATTTAGAGAACCCTGGGGCTTCGTTTCTCTGGGCGGCGCCGGCTGTGGCCGCTCTGCTCTCCAAACCCGATTGCAAGACGTATATGCTCGACATGTGTTCTTTCGGGGCCCCGTGGCGAAAACGCACCCGGGTGACCTGTTGGGCCCCTCGCCATCCCCCTTCCTCGCCCCCTTGTCTCTGCCGTGGGCGGGGGGGGATGCGTACTTTCTCGTGCAAGCGTCACGTCGTCTTGACCGGCGTTGACCGGTCCACTGGCATGCTCTGGACCCGACGGGCCGAGCCATATTGTAAGACATTTTGTCAGTTTTTTGCCAGGATCATTCAATGTCAGGTAGATTGGATCGGTTACAGCAGGATGTCAATGTTAGTTAATGAAGTTTGAGTGTTCGGCCCCGGGTGCGGTGTGTGCCCTCATGGTCCGCCCCGGGGGCCACGTTGCCGTTCGGGAGTCGGGCGTCTCTCAGCGCGCTGAAATGTTTTCCTTTCGTTCAGGCCCGGGTGCCACTGCGTCCCGGCCCCTGACCTGGCTGCCTAGGCCCCCGGGCCACACAGCAAAAAGTGAAACGCTGCAGGGTGTGGCACGGGATAGCGTTGAGATGGTCGTGTCTCACTTGTCATCTCATTAGCGATTGAGTGCCGCGGGGGTTTATCCTCCGAAACCGTCTGGCTCAGTTCTCTCGCCCCTTCCCTCCCTCCCCGTTCGCTCCCTCGCCGTGTTTCGTCTCTCAGCGCGCTGAAATGTTTTCCTTTCGTTCAGGCCCGGGTGCCACTGCGTCCCGGCCCCTGACCTGGCTGCCCAGGCCCCCGGCCCACACAGCAAAAAGTGGAACGCTGCAGGGTGTGGCACGGGATAGCGTTGAGATGATGATGATGATGATGATGATGATGATGAGGATAATAAGGATGATGATGAAGATTATGATGATGATGATGATGATGATGATGATGATGATGATGATCAGGATGGTGATGGTGATGGTGGTGGAAATGGTGATGATGATAGTGATGATGATGCTGATGCTGATGATTATGAGGATGCTAGGGGTGATAGTACCAATGATGATGATGGTGATGGTGATGCTCATGATGCTGATGATGACAATGCTTGATTATGAGGATGATGGCGATGATGATGATGATGATGATGATGATGATGACCATGCCTTTGATGATGATGGTGATGATGGTGGTGGTGTTGGTGATGGTGATGAGGATGGTGGTGATGTTGATGATGATGGTGGTGATGATGATGGTGATGGTGATGGTGCTGCTGCTGCTGCTGATGATGATGATTGACTGATTGATTGATTGGATGATGATGCTGATGATGATGGAGATGATGATTATGCTGGTGA
>CAUYUJ010002258.1:80000-91678 GCA_963575745.1 Prorocentrum cordatum
CTGACATACAAGCTGTCGTTCTTCGGCGGCTACATCGAGATGGACACCCTGCCCCGCCCCGTGCTGGTGCCTGCTGGCCCGCCTCAGTCCTCCCCTTCATTACCCAAGGAGGAGGATGGCAGGGCAGCGCTGGACAGGGCAGGGAGCAAAGGATTGAGTAGGGCAGCGGAAAGAGAAGGAGGAGGAGCCGGAGGAGGAGGGGGAGGAGGAGGAGGAGGATCAGTGGAAACCCAAGACTCATCAATGATGTTGGAATGAACCCTCTCTCCAAGCTCACTCTCCATAGGCCCCTGCAAGGGTCCATTTCCACTCAGGGAACTGCCTTTTTGGGAGACGCTCGTTCTAAGACCCTAAGTCGATCCAAAACACCATTCTCGGGACTCCAACGCCACGAATCAACATGACTGTTCCGTCTTGACGATCCGGAATCGTTCCAGAACACCATTCCTGGTATTTGAATTCCGCAAATCAAGGTAATTGTTGTGCCCTCATATTCTTGAGTCCTTCCCAAACAACAATTTCTGGCACGTTGACCATCTGGAGCCCTGAAACTCGCGCACATGTTTACCACGTATGTTCGCGGCGCGAACGCGAAAGCCACATTCTGGAAACGACCCGCCGCCAATCCGTGAAGCTCGTGCTGTTCTTTGAAACGAGTGTGCGCGGCGCCCAAGGCGACAGCGCATGCTGAACACGGCCCGCCCTCGATCCGCGCAGCTCCTGCAAATGGTGGAAGCGAAAGTACGCGGTGCTGACTCCTCCTCCTCCTCCTCCCTCCTCCTCCTCCTCCTCCTCCTCTTCCGCCCTCCTCCTCCTCCCTCCTCCTCCTCCTCCTCCTCGTCCCTCCCTCCCTCCTCCTCCTCCTCCTCCTTCCTCTCTCCTCCTCCTCCTCCTCCTCCTCCTCCTCCTCCTCCTCCTCCTCCTCCTCCTCCTCCTCCCCTCCTCCTCCTCCTCCCTCCTCCTCCTCCTCCTCCTCCTCCGCCCTCCTCCTTCTCCTTCCTCCTCCTCCTCCTCCACTCGCCTTGAATCCGTGGACCTCTTTCAAATTTCGAGAACGAAAGTGCGCGGCGCTAAGAAGAGAGCCACATTTTGAAAGCGACCCGCTCCCAAGCAGTGAAACTCTTGCATTTTGGAAACGAATGTGCGCGACGCTAAGGCGAGAGTCACATTTGTGGAAGCGACCCGCCCTCCATCTGTGTAGCTGTTTCCAGTTCCGAAGCTTCAGGGTCATAAGTGGTGAGAAAGTCTCAGGCGAATCATCCGGCCCGCCCTTTCGACCGGCCTCGGGGTGCGACAGGGATGAGTTAGTTCGGGGGAAAAAGGACTGGAGGAGGTTGACGAGATGCGGAGGAGGTGGAGGAGGAGGCGGAGGATGCAGAGAAGGAGGACGAGGAGGAGGAGGAGGAGGAGGAGGAGGAGGAGGAGGAGGAGGAGGAGGAGGAGGAGGAGGGAGGAGGAGGATAACGAGAGGTTGGGTAGGAGGAGGAGGAGGAGGAGGAGGAGGAGGAGTAGGATCGAGGATCGCGGATTTAGGGTTTTGACCGTCTGTGGTCTTTCTTGGGCCTCCACAGGCCTCCAGGGACCTCTGATGATATCAAGGATCTCGGGTGTTGACAGAGATGGCCCCGGCCCAGGGTGCCCCCAGCTTTTCCAGGGAGGCCAGAGCCTCACGAAGCCGTCGCTGCGACAAGCTCATGTTCTTCGGGGGGAGGAAGGGGTGTACGAGCAGAGGGAGGGCCCGTTTCGTGTTTCGCCGCCGAGGCCATGACCCTGGAGGACGCAGTTGTTTCGGGATCCCGGTTGATTCGTCGGAGGTCCGCCGCAAGCCATGGCAGAGTTCAGCGCAACTTGTCACGTCTGCCCAGTGGCCCGTCGCACCGTGTAGCCAGAGAGGCGCTCCCAGAGGGAGGAGAGAACAGGGAGAGGGGGGATGCGGCGCCGAGGCCCGCCTTGCAGCAGGCCTCGGGGTTGGACCCGCGCCGCGCGCCACGCGCGCGCGCGCTCCGTTTGGAGGACTCCGAGTTCGGGCCAGAGGCCGAGGAGGAGGACGCGCGGACGGAGGCGGGCCTGTTCCTGACGCAGAACGAGAGGGACCCGCCCCCGCCGCCGCCCGCCCAGCTCGCTTCTCCGCCTCGTCCTCTCTGCGCTCTTCCTCGGCGCCTGGGCGCGCTCGCCCGCCTGCCACCACGGCTGCGGGCCAAGCGGGGGCCCGCCGCCAGCATCGCGCGGCCGCCCTCCTGTGTCCCCCCGCCCGCCTTCCCCGTCTTCCTGTGCGCCCAGACCCTGCCCTGCTCCGCGCCGTGGTTACTTTCACTTTACTTTCACTCCCTCCCCCCACCTCCTCCCGCTCCTCCTCGGGCCTCTGTCTCCCTTCTCTGGCCCTCCGCCTCCTCTCCCACCTCCTCCTCCATCTCCTCCTCTCCGTTTCCCCGTCCTTCTCTTCATCCTTCTCGTCCCCGCTTGCTTGTCCTCCTGCTACTCCTAATGCCGCTCCCCCTGCTGCTTCTCCTGCTCCTTCTCCTGCTCCTCCTGATGCCGCTCCTCCTGCTGCCCCTCCTGCTGCTCATCCCTGTTCCTCCTTCCTCCCCCCCCATTTCTTTTCCTCCCTCACTTTATCCAAACACGAGCATGCTCCGCTGCCTCAGGCCTGTTTCGCGTCATGCTCGGCGATCCGAGTTGTCTCTTGATGGCCTTTCGGTAGCCTTTCAGATCCGTTCGGGAGGCCTTCGGTGGTCTGCAGGGGGACCTTTGGGAGGCCTCTTGGGGGTCTCTGGGGCCTCTCGGGCGCGTCTTCGGGCCTCTTAGTGTCTCTTGGCGGCATGTTGGAGTCTTGGAGGCAGTCCTGTAGGAAAAGGCTGCCAAGGCCAGCTCGATCTCCCTCTCTTGGCTCTCGCGGGGCCGTTCGGCCGCCCTCCTGGCCGATTTGTGTCCGGTGCCTAGGCCCAGCAGGGGCTTTAGGAGCGGGGGGTCTTTTTTTGGGGTGCGGATCCCCCCCCCGGATACTAGAAATGTTGATAAAGGGATGTTTATCGGCATCAAACTTATTCTCCTCCTTCTCGTCCTTCGATTCTTTCTTCTCCTCCCTCCTCCTTTTCTTTCTGAGGGCAGTCTTGGGGAACACCCGGATAGGTGAGAATTGTGCAGCGACTGAACAGCAGAAACGTGCACGAAGCACCACGAGTTCAACGAGGAGGCTGCGGTTCCAGGCTCCATTTACTCGATCGATTCTACCGCATGGACATGTGTCTCGCATGTCTGTCGACCAGGTATCCGGGTGCCAAGACATGATGTGGCGTGGTTCAGAGGGATCCGCGTGCCAGGTCCAGAGGGCATCCTGTGCAGATTCGGCGCCCCCGTGCGCGGAGGACCGCTTCATGGCCATCCGCAACAGGAGCGACTGCTTTGACAGGCCCATCCTCCCTTCTCTTTCCTCCTCCCCGTCCTTCCCACCCCTCCCCCTTCTCCCACTCCCTCGTCTCTCTCCTCTCCTGCACCTCCTTCCCTCCTCCTCCTTCCCCTGTCTTCCTCCTGTCCTTCCTTCTCCTCCTCTTCTTCCTCCTCTTGTCCTCCGCCTGCTGCTGCTCCTCCTCCTCCTCCTCCTCCTCCGCCTGCTCCTCCTCCTTGCCAACGGGAGGTGAGGAACAACTCCCGTTTCAAACGCAATTGCCGTTGGGTTTACAACATCAGATTGACCCTCACTTCATGTACAAGGGCACGGCGTGGATCATGAAGGAGCGTGGTGGATTGATCCAGACCTCCTGCTGGTCCCGAATCCTTGGCGCTTCGCGTATCCCCACCAGCCACTGCCCCTTCACAGAAACCCAGGACCTGTGCAGCCAGCTGGGCGCCGCCCCCACCAAGGAGCACCGCGCGAACGAGTGGTGGCTACGATTCGGCAGTCGGCCCCCGCCCGCCGAGTTCCGTTCTCTCACAGGCCCCTCCTCGGATCTGCCTGACTGGGCCCCCTCAGCACGCTCCCCCACGTCGCGCACGCAGCGCGGGCGCAGCCCACCTCGGCCCGCGAGGCCCAGCCCGTGCTCCCCAGCGGAGAGCCGCTCTCGGCACGGAGGAGCTCAGGTGCTGGAGATGCCCTGCAGTCGGGGCACCTTCCCCCGGGGCTCCGGCTCTCCCTCCCGCAGGGTCAGTGCATCGAGGACCTCCCCCACAGACAACAGCGCCGCACAGGCGGTCCCCAGCGACGCCGTCTCCGACGCCTTCGCGGCCGGGGCCTCCGAGGCCCCAACGATAAGGAAGGCGGCCGTGGCCGTCCTGACCCCTTCCCCTAGCTCGGCTCCACCCTCCCCGCCCAGGGGGCCCCCCGCAGCCCATCAGTGGGCTCCGACTACTGCAGCCCCACCTCACCAGCAGTTGAGTCAGGTGAGGGTCCCCGCCGCGCGCGGCTGGCGATAAGGACACGGTCGGCCCGTCCGACTACACAGCCACATCCCCCACCGCGGACGAGTCGTGGGGTCGCACCCAACACGCGCGGTCGGCCCCCCCACGCAGACGCGCGGTCGGCCCCCAGGCCCAACCCCATCACCTCGCAGGACCTAAGCGACCCATACACAGGTCGGTGCATTTACAGGACCCCGCTGGAACAGGTTCAGCTCTCCCCCGTCGGTGACGAGGACCACGCCGACACTGTGAAACGCGTGCAAGGAGAGCTTGGGGATTACTTCAGCGGGGCTTGGCACCAGTGGACGCACTCGCGCCCCACCAGTACTGGCTACGTCTGCGCGGGCCTCACCAAGCAGGACCCCAGGTCCGGCGAGGACTTCCTTCGGGCTTGGCATCAGCACAACTGCAAACCAATGACTATGGACAAGGCCCTGCGGCTTCGGGTCAACTGGGCGATCGTCCGCGACAAGTTCGCCAACCGTGGGAAAGGTAAAGGTGCACCGATCAAGGAAGGGTAAAGACTAATGGGCTGAGGGCGCCTCTTGGCAGACAAACCAAGAGGCTACTAGTCGGGCTGCGAGCTCGCGCCAATTCTGGGCGCGGCAGTAGACCCCCTTCCCACGCGCCACCGTCTCCACAATGTCCAACCCGCACAAACGGGACCCTCGCTCTCCCCCGGGCATGCTATCAGTTACCCCGACGGGGTTGCCTGCCTTCGCGCACTGCCGTTGCCGCTTTCTCTCCAGTGGGCGCCAGCTCCCGTGAGCCACTTGCCGACGGACCCGGGCCCGGGCTCCTCCCGCCTCGCCTGCCCGCCTCCAACGCCAATCCCGCGGGAGGCCCCCCCGGTGGGCCACCTGGCTTCGTGCCCAATGCCGCCTCGGACGCGCCCAGCTGGGGCTGCTGGCTCGCCCCCTGGCGTTGTGCCGCCCCTCTGGGCCCGCCTTAGGCGCCGCCCTGGGGTCCTTGGAGTCCTCCTCGCCCCAGCTGGGAGGACACTGTGCTGCCTGCTACGTCACTGAAGCGTCATTTTTCACGACGCGTGCTGAGTCGCCCGGGCCGCTCGCGCGCTGGGGTTCCTCTTTTGCCGTGCAGCGCTTTGACTCCCGAGCGGGCATAGGTGTCTTGGCTCCACTCTAGTGTGGGAGGCCGACGGGGAAACCCCCTGGCCCGTGACGCTGACATCCCCCGCCTGTCTCAGCTGTGTTCGCGCGCACTTGGTGACCGTTAGTCGCGCCCGCCGCCCGATCCTTCGCGCTCTGCTTTCAACGTATGCTGCGACCGTTAGTCGCTTCCAGCCGCCCCCCCTCGCCCCACGGGCGGCCGCCCTGATGGCCGCCATGGTTTGCGCCCAATGCCGCCCGGGGAGCGCCCAGCTGGGGGCGCCGAGCTTTCTGTGGCCCCCCAGCTCGCCCTCGCTTCGGGCTGCTTGTGACTTTGCGCTCTCGGCGACGAGTCGCCCCCCCCCCCCGCGCGCCCGCCTGGGCGCTGCAGGGGGCCCCCCGGCCTCCCTCCGCGATTTTCCACCGCGAGACCGCCGAGGCGCTGGGGGGGCGTCGCCGCCTCGTCGCTACACGCGGCGCTGGCGCAGCCGCCGTGCTCTGCATCAGTGCGGCTCGGGCTCTCCCAACTGGGCGGCCGCTGGTCGCTCGTTCGCTGCTCCTGTCCCCCGTGCTCATCTCCTTTAGCCGTCGTTGCGACCGCTAGTCGCTGTCGCGCGCGCGCGCCCCCTTGCCCGGCAGCGACCCTCCCTTGCGGCCGCCCCGGCCTCGTGTTTAATGCCGCCCTGCGAGCGCGCAGCTGGGGGCGCTGGCCCTCCCCTGGCCCCCCGGCCTGCCCTTGCTCGGGTCGTTTGCGGCTCTGCGCCCCGCGGCGCCGGGTCGCCCCCCCTGCGCCCGCCCCCGCCGCTGCAACGGGGCCGCCCAGTCCCCTCTGTCGTCTCCCGCCGCGAGACCACCGCGCTGGCTGGGGCGCGTCTGCTGACGCTGCGCGCGCCGCTTCCGCCTGTCGCGCCGCGCGTCGCCACGGCCGCCGCGGCTGCCGCTGCTGCTGCTACCGGCGCCGTTGGCGCTGCCGCCGCCGGCCCCCCTCGGGCGACGGTGGTGGCTGGCGTCGCCGCGGCTGGTGCGCGGCGGCGCCGCCCTAGCGCGCGGGGCCGCAGGGAAACCACCTCGGCCCGTCGCGCTCGGGCCAACGCTCCCCTCCTCCTTGGGGGAGTATCTTGTCGGTGAGGCCCCTCGCATCTTGCTGCCGGGTCCCGCGTCTCGCGGTCGCGCCTGGCCTGCGACGGCCTGCCGCTCGTGTTCTCCCGCCGCCCCAGTTTTGCGCGTGAGGTCGCTGGGGGCCTCCCCCGACCCAGGACTCTGGTCTGCGGGCCTTTCCTTCGTCGTGGCCACCCTGGCCGCGCCCGAGGTCTGCTTGCTGGCCTCTCCCTATTTCGGGGATTCTCCAGGGCCCCCAAGCCCGCGGCTCGTCTTGAGTCCGCCGTCTCTTCTTCCCGCCCGGGGTAGACGGACACCCGGCCCCCCCCTCGTTGCGAATCTGGGGCCTGCCCATGCCCCCGGGCGTTGGCCCCTCGCCGACTCCTCGCTGGAGTTTGGCCTTCCCGCGCCGACTCCTCGCGCCATCTGGTGACTGGCGATCGGGATCTTCCGTCGAGCGCCCGCGCGTCCGTCCCTCCTCTTCTGGGTCGAGGGTTCTTTTAATTCCCTCGATGTGCGGCGCGGCGCCCAGGTGTGCGTCCTGGTGGTGGCGCTCTTCTGAGTGGCACTTCGTTTCGCCCTTCTCCTTCCGTGCGCTAAGTAGGGCCGTTGCATCGACGCCTCGTTCTGACGGCGCCTGGCGTCTTCCGATGCGCTTGCGATCAAAAAAGCACCCCCGCCAATTACCCGCCCCCCCCTCCCAGGCCCAGGGGAGGGGGTGTAGGGGAGGGGTCGAGGCCCCCTTTCGCCCGCAAGCCGTCTAGCTCACTCCCACCCGCCCTCCCAACACATGAGTACCACCTGATGGAGCCTCCGCATATTGCTTAGGAGCGCCGCGCATGCCATGTGCGCCACGGGTTCCGGGTGCGCCAGGCACCCTGGAGGCCAAAGCGAGCCAGGCGCGCCGGGTGCGGCATGTGCTCCACGTCTCAGCGATATGACGGCCCCCCCGCCGTCCCCGTCAACAACCGGTGCAAAATGGTCGCGGGACGCCTGCGCATGGTCCAGACGTGGGGGCAAAACGCATTCTGTGTTGGTTTTTGAAAGGGATGGCTGGCCTGCGTGCAGCGAACAACATGCCGACGCCACCGCCGTCCTTGTCAAAAACCGATGCAAAATGGTCGCGTGGCGCCCGGACATGCTCCAGATATGGTGGCAAATTACATTGTACATTCTTTTGCGATAGGGATGGTTGGTGTGGGGGGGCATGTTTGGGGTTGGTTCAATCAGGTGGGGGAGGGGGTGTATACCAATAAAAATCAGTGATGAACCCCTCCCCTTATTCTTTCCTCCTCCCGTTTCTTCCCACCCCTCTTTTCTTCCCAGTCTATCGTCTTTCTTCTCTCCTGCACCTCCTCCCATCCTCCTTCTCCTGTCATCCTCCTATCCTGCCTTCTCCTCCTCCTCCTCCTTCTCCTCCTTTCCTCTTCCTCCTGTCCTCCGCCTGCTGCTGCTCCTCCTCCTCCGTCTCCTCTTCCTCCTCCTCCTTCTACGCCCAGAGGGCTGGTGGGATTTCAATGCCCCCCGTGATGAAGAGTCAGGATCCTCGACAAAAACACGCCTCATGTAACGCTGGGTCCTCCTCCTCCTCCGCCTCCTCCTCGTCCTCCTCCTCCTCCTCCTCTTCCTCTTTTTCTTCCTCCTGTCCTCCGCCTGCTGCTCCTCCTCGTCCTTGCCAACGGGAAGTGATGAACACATCCCCTTTCAAACGCAATTGCTTTTGGGTTTACAACATCCCATTGCCTCTCATTCCGGGCACGGCGTGGATGATGAAGGAGCGTGGTGGATTGGTCCAGACCTCCTGGTGGTCCCGAATCCTTGGCGCTTCGCGTATCCCCACCAGCCCATCCAGAAACGATTGCCAGACCTCCTCTTGAGGCTGCTTTGGGGCCTCTTGGAGGTATCTCGGCGGTTATCTTGAGCCATCTTCGGTTATCTTGAGCCATCTTGGAGGCCGTCTTGGGCTGCCGAGGGCCCTCTTCGAACCATCTTGGGCCATCTTGGTCGCTCCAGCTTCCCGCCCCTCCCCCCTCCCAGGCTTAAGGGAGGAGGTGGGGAGGTCAAGACACCCTCCTACATAGTAAGCCGTCTAGCTCACTCCCACCCACCCTTCCAACATATACGTACCACCCGAGCCACAGCATGTTCAGCGGCCGTCTTTGGATGGACAGCTACTGGAAACAAACACCGACCCCATGTGCGCGACGCTTGGGCGAGGTGCGTCACGCGTGCCAGGCGCGCCACGGGCGCCATGCATCCCTGGGGCCCGAGCCTGCCAGGCACGCCTGGTGCGCCAGACGCGCCACGTGCTCCGCGTGCGCCAGGTGTGCCGCATATCCCAGCCGCGCCAGGTGCGCCACGTTCGGGGCACGTGCAGGTACGTCAGGTGCGCCTGCGCAAGTGACAGCAAACATCGGGAAACATGTGGGCCCCCACCATCTTTATCGAAAGCCAGTGCCCATCTTTGTGTCTGGTGGGCCTGCGCACAGCAGGCCATAACGCCATCACCCCCGCCGTTCCTGTCAAAAAGTACTTGGCAGTGATCGCGGGGTGGCCGCACATGATCCAGATTTAGCTGGGAAGAACATTTTGCATTGATTTGTCAGGGATGGTAGCCCTGCGCACATCAGGCAATACGCTGACACCCGCCGTCCCCGTCAAAAAGCAATACAAAGTGCTCGCGGGCCTTACGAACATGATTCAAGACTTTGCCCCAAAGTGTACTTTGCGTTGTTTTCGACAGGTATGGTTTGGGGGGGGGGTCCCGCATCGGGTCGGTTGCGCACGCTTCGAATTTGGAGGCAGAGTGTGTGTTTTGCATTGTTTTCTGAGAGGGATGGTTGGGCGGTGTGGGCATGGGGTCGGCAGTGTCCCTGGTTGGCTGCCGGTCGCCTGGGGGGGGTGTACACTGATCGGGAACAGTGATAACGCCCTCTTCCCGAGCAGGGGAGGGAGGGGGGAGAGACGACAAAACTTGTTCGACCACCCACGCCCAGAGCGCTCGTGGGACTCCAGAATTTGCGCGTATCATTATCCCAGCTCTCTCTCCCCCTTTTCTCTCCCGAACCCCGCTTTCCTCCCCCCGCGCCCGGTTGCCTTTCTCACCTCGCTTTCTCCTTCTTCTGATCTCCCTCCCCTCCTCCCCCGCGCCTTCCCGGGGCCCTCCTGCTCCGCTCCCACAGTCGGCCCCATTTTTCCTACCTCCTCCTGCTCTCCTCCCTCATCTCTGCCTCCTCCCTCTCCCTTTCCCTCCCTTGCCCCTCCGCCTTCCGAGGCTCGCCAGCATGATCGCCCCTGGCATCGAAGGGCACCTGGAGGCGAGGGTGGGGTGGGGTGGGAGAGGCTTGGGGCGGGCCAGACGCGCTTTCTTCTTCTTCTTCTTCCTCCTCCTCTTCCTCCTCCTTCTCCTATTTCTCTTCCTCATTGTCATTCACCCTCCTAGTCGTATTTCTTCTTCTTCTTCTTAGTTTTATTTCTCTTCTTCTTCTTCTCCCTCTTCCTCTGCTTCTTCATCATCATCATCATCATCCTCTTCCTCCTTCTTCTTCTTCTTCTTCTTCTTCTTCTTCTTCTTCTTCTTCTTACTCCTCTTCCTCCTGTGTCGTGCCGACTCGGCTATCCCCCCCACGGGTTAGTCGGTCCTGGGGGTGGGGATCAAACCAGTGAGCTGGGTTGGGTGACTCCAGGGGCGGGGCGGATGCCCTCGGAGTCGCTGGCTGTGTGAAACAGAGGCAGGGGCGGAAGACAGCAGTGGACGGGGAAGGGGGGAGGGAGGAGGGAGGACAATGTATACACCGGGAGAGGGAGAGGGACCATGTGCAGGATCGGCGGCACGCTGAGATGTTGAGGAGATTGCCGGGTGGCGGGTGTGAATCCCTCCAGCCCATGTGTGACTCTGGACCCCATGGTACAGCGAAGCGCGAGCGGCAGAGTGTGAAGAGCGTGGGGCGGGTGATGGGGGTGAGAGTCGATGGCGGCACGCCGAAACGGCGAGGAGATGGAGCGCCGGCGGCTGTGGGCGAGAAGGAAGGGCTGGCGGCGGCCTCGAGTGGCGGCGTGGAGAGTGGGCGTGGCCACTCTCGCCCGAGGCAGAGGAGGCACAGGGGCCGCACCCCTGCCGTCGGGAAGCCCCCGACGCAGTCCCCCGGCCTGGGCGAGGGGGGAGCCACGCCCGCCGGGGCAGGCGAGGAGTTCCCAGGGAAGGGCTCGGGGGCTCGGGCGGGGGGGGGTTTCCGCAGGAGTGCGGAGGCTCGTGCCTTCCGTTGGCGGTGGCCACCATGTGCGAACTGCCCCCATCCTCCTGCTCCTCCTGCTCCTCCTGCCTCCTGCTTGTCCTTCGGGAGGGGGATGAGGAGGTGGCTTCTGCTTGCAGGAGCTCCAGGTACTCATAACGTCCTGTACCATGGTGACGATGATGCTGCTGCTGCTGCTGATGATGATGATGATGATGATGATGATGATGATGATGGTGATGCGAATGTTGATGATGATGACGATGCTGATGTTGATGCTGATGCTGCTGATGATCCTGATGCTACTGATGCTGCTGATAATTCTGCTGATGATGCTGATAATGATGAGGAGGATGAGGATGAGGATGATAGTGGTGGTGGTGATGCTGATGCTGATGGTGGTGATGGTGGTGATGATGATAAGGAGGAGGAGGAGGAGGAGGAGGAGGAGAATCAGTGTAAACCCAAGACTCTTCAACGATGATAAACCCTTCCAGCAAGCCTTCTCTTCATAGGCCTTTACAAGAGTTAACTTCCACTGAGGGAAGTGCCCTGTTGGGAGACAACCGTTTGAAGATCCCGAAGCGTGTCAGAGCACCATTCTCGGGACTTCAACGTCACGAATCTACCTGACTGCTGCGTCTTGACGATCCTGAATCGTGCCAGAACGCCATTCTTGGGACTTCAACACTGCGAATCCACATAACAGTTGCGCCCTGGAATTGCTGAATCGTTCCAAGTACCATTTTGCTAGGTTAGCCATGGGCATCAGTGACACGCTTGAAAATATTTGATTTGAGACGAATGTTCGCGGCGCTAAGGCGAGAACCACATTTTGAAAACCGCC
>CAUYUJ010002259.1:0-2500 GCA_963575745.1 Prorocentrum cordatum
GAGGAGGAGGAGGAGGAGGAGGAGGAGGAGGAGGACCACTGCAAACCCAAGGCTCACCGTTGATGGTGCGATGAACCCTCCCACCAAGTTTCCTGTTCATGGGCCCCTACAAGGGTGCGTTCTCACTGAGGGAAGTGCGTTGGAAGACAGCCGCTTGAAGATCCTGATCCGTGCCAAAGCACCGTTCCTGGGATTTCAGTCGCGAACCAATGTTACTCTCGCGTCCTAGGATTTCAGCGCCGCGAAGCAACGTGGTTGTGCACCCTGACAGTCCTACATCGTGCCAAAACGCAGTTTCTGGGACGTCAAACATAAGAATCCTCGAGCCCGTGTTGAACTCATAAGACGAATGTGCGCGGTTCTGAGGCGAGAGTAAGACATTCTTGCAAACGAGCCGCCCTCCATCCGTGAAGCTCTTGCACACTTTTAAGGTTCATGTGCGCGGCGCTAAGGCGAGAGCCACATTCTGAAAAGGAACCGCCCTCCATCCTTGAACATCGTGCAAACCTTTAAGACAATGTGCGCGGTGCAGACGTGAGAGCCACATCTTGGAATCGGCGCGCCCTCCATTCGTGAAGCTTGACTTGTGGGCTTTCGTGATGTCGAGAACTGGCCTCGGCCGTCACGGTTCAGCGCTCGCGCGAAGCCGTGCCGCTTCCGGGCTCGCGCTGCATGCAGCGCGGCGGCCCCCGCGAGCGCGCGGCGGCCCTGGGCGGCGCTTCTGGCTGGTGGCGGCGGCTTCTCGCGGGCTGGTGCCCTCGGCGGAGCGCCCGGGGGCCGGCCCCGTCCGCGGCGCGGCGCTCTGTGGGGACGCCCTCGCGGCCGCCCAGGCCGCGGCGGAGGGCGCGGCCCGCGCCCTCGACCTCCCCCCCAGCGGGGCCGGCGCGGCGCCGGCCAAGTAGGCGCCTGCGGCGTGCGCCCTCGGCCTCACCCCTTGCGGGGCTGGCGCGGCGCCGTCCGAGGAGGCGCCTGGGTCAGGCGCGGGCGGCGCGGCGGCGCAGCGGAGGGCCGGTCCTGGCAAGTCGACGCGGCCGCGGCCCCAGTGCGCTGAAGAGTGGGCTTGTGTGGTGTGGCGCCACCCCTCCCACCCCGAGCTGCGAGGCGTGCGTTGCGGCGGTGGCGCGGCTTGGAAAACCCTGGCGGAAACGCTCCCCAACGGTCGGTGCAGCTACGCTGCGGGCGCGCGCTTGCGGCGGTTCCCCTCTAAGCAGGAGGTGCTGGCTGGCTACGAAGACGAGGCGGCCAAGCACGACGCCCCGCTGCCCGCGCCTGTCTTTGACTGGCTCGTGCCGCGTCGGCACTAGGCATGGCGCTGGCCGTTCTGGGCGGAGCGGGCCCACCCAGTGCGGCCGCTGGCGGCCGCCTCGGCTTGGCGCCTGCAGCAGCCCTTCGTCAACGACCTGCTGCGGTGCTGCCAGGGGCGTGCTTTCTGGGGCCCAGTCCCCCCGCCACGCGCATCAACCGCCTGGCGGTCCGCGCGCGCCTGAAGGCGCGCGCGCGGGCGGTTCGGGAGGTGTCTGGGACCAGGCAGCCGTTCTTGCTGGATTTGACGGTGGCTCTCGGAGCGCGCGCCAAGGGGCGCTCCGCTTCGGATGCCATTAACGACGACCTGAGGACGGGGCTCCCCGACGTCCTGGGCTACGACATGTACCCAGGGTACGACTTCGCGCCCGCGCGCCTGATTCCTGCTGACGGGCCTTCTCGTGGTCGTGGAGTCGCTATGGGGATCGCCAAGGGCGTTCGCGTGGCAGGCGAGCGCCCAGCTGCGAGGCCGACGGTCGACCTTCGCCTGCGGCCGCAGACGGGCGCGCAGACCGCGCGCGCGAGGCAGCTGTTCGAGTTCGAGTCACGGCTGCTTGCCCTCGAGGGCGGGTGCGCCGTGGCGGAGCTGGTCACGCAGATGTCGCGGGTCGTCTCGAGCATCGTGGCGTCCTACGGCCAGGTGCTGTTCTCTCGCGGCAGGAGCCTCGAACACTACACGGAGACCGTCAACGCCGTTGTCGACGTGGAGCGCTCGCTGCGCAGGCACATGGGCGCCGCGTGGGACGTGTCGCTGGCTGGGCAGACTGTCGTGCCGACCCGCCACCGTTTCCCCGCGCCTCTGCCCGTGCTGCGCGCGCTGCTGTCGCTCGCGCTGAGCTGGAGCTGGCTTGGCATGGCGGTCGTGATCTTCCTGTCCTTCACCTGCATGCTGTGGCCTGTGGAGGCGCGCGGCCTGACCTTTTCGGACCTCCTGCTGCCGTCAGAGCTCATGTCTGACGAGGAGGTCTGCTACGTGCGCGTGCGTGAACCTGTGGCCCGCTGGGCTGTGGCCCGCATGGGGCATGTCCGGTGTGATGAGTCGAGCCTGCTCGAGCTGCTCGCTGCTCGGCAGCCGCGCGGGCAGAGGCACGTGCCAGCATTCCCGTCGGTGCCACGGCGCTCTTGTTTAGTTTTTCGGCATCGCGGCCATTGGGGCCCACGGTCTGACCCCAGCCTCGCATCGCGGAGGCGGGGCCAC
>CAUYUJ010002259.1:7500-17500 GCA_963575745.1 Prorocentrum cordatum
CTCCTATGAAAACCCTGGCACTGGTGAGAACGGAGTGTCCCCACGTGCTAGTAATTGTTGTTGTTGTTGTTGTTGGTGGTGGTGGTGGTGGTGGTGTTGTTGTTGAAAATAAGGTAAAGTGGACATTCGCGCGCGCAAGACGAAATCCTTCCAAAAGCTTAGTGTTCGGAGCGATTTTAACATACAAACATCAAAAAACCAATGGTTTTTCAACAAAAAAATGTCAAAATCTCATCCCGCGCGCTCTTGCGGATTCGTAGGAAACCCAACACTTTTTAAACATTTCTGTCAAACGGGCTTTTGCGAGCAACTTTTTCGAACTTCTGCGACAACGGTTGCGCACCTGCCAGGGCCATCATCCCTGTCAAATAATACCATGCGGGACACATTCGTTTTTTCTTCGCGCGCGCACGCCGAAATGTTCAAAAACCATTGGGTTTCTTAGGAATTTTAGCACCGCGCCAGTGTAGTAGCCACGGTCGTCCGCAGGCCACGAAGTGAAGTGTCCGAACGTCATAGGGCGGGAAGCTGGGTGTGGGTGGTGGCGAAGAGTCGTGTGGATATTTGGTAGAGCTTGCACCGGCCCCCCCACAAAGTGGGGGTATTGGCTGGCGTCGCATGAAAACCCTGGCACTGGTGAGAACACTGAGCGTTCGGGTAAAGTGATTGTTGTTGTTGTTGTTGTTGTTGTTGTTGTTGACGAAACCATTCACTGGCGCCGCCCCCCCCCCCCCGGCGCAACGCAACGCAACGCAACGCAACGCACGTTACCCCGAATCCTGCAGGATTCCGATGGGAATCCTATAGGGTCTCCGCGAACCTTATAGGAATCCTATAGGATTCCCACAGGAATCCCATAGGGCCTGTACGAATCCTATGGGAATCCCATGGGAATCTTCTTGGAATCTTATAAGCCCTTTACGAATCCTATGGGAATCCCAAAAGAATCCAATGGGAATCCCATGGGGCCTTTTACGAATCCGATGGGAATCCAATAGGAAGCCTGTAGGAAACCTATCGGGCCTTTAGGATTCCTATGGGAATCCCATGGGAATCCCATAGGGCTTTTCAGACTCCTATGGGAATCCCATAGGAATCCTTTGGGAATCCTACAGGGCCTCTGCGAATCATCTACGGATCTTATAGAAATCCTTTGCGAATCCTATAGGGCCTCTACGAAGCCTACAGGAATCCCACAGGGACCCCAGAGGAGTCCGATAGGGCCTCTACGAAACCTGCAAAGTTCCGATGGGATTCCAGTTGGAATCCTAGAGGTCCTCTACGGATCCTATCGGAATCCAGTTGGAATCCCATATGAATCCTATAGAGCCTGATTCCTATGGGAGCCCTATAGGACTCCGATGGGAATCCCATAGGGCCTCCACGAATCCTATGGGAATCCTACAGGAATCGTACGGGAATCTGAAAGGACTTCTCCGATTCCTATCGGAATCCCACAGGAATCCTGTAGGGCCTCTACGAACCCTATAGGAGTCCTATGGGAATCCCATAATAATCATATTAGGGCCTTTTACGAATCCTATGGGAATCCTATAGCAAACGCATAGGAATCTTTTAGGGCCCCTGCCAAGATCATAGGATTCCTATAGGAGTCTCATCGAATTCCTATAGGGCTCTTACGAACCCTATAGGACTCTTATAGGAATCTGATAGGAATCCCAGAGGGCCTTTACATATCCTATCGGACTCCCATCGGAATCCTATAAGGCCTCCCTCCGAATCCTATAGGAATCCTATATGATTTGTATACGTATCCTATAGGTCCTCCACGAATCCTTTTGGAAACCTATAGGAATCTTGTAGGAATCTTAGAGGGCCTCCACGTATCCTACAGGAATCCTGTAAGATTCCGATGGGAATCCTATAGGGCCTCTGCGAATCTTATAGGAAGGGCCTTTACGAATCCTATAGGAATCCTGCAGGAAGCTTTTACGAATCCGATGGGAGTCATATTTAGGAATCTTGTAGGAATCCCATAGGGCCTCTGGCCTCACAGGGAGCTCCTCCGAAGCTTCATTTCGGCACACCCCTCTCGAGGATCGTGGCCCTGGCCTCAGAGGGCTCCTCCGAAACTTCATTTCGGCACACCCTTCTCGAGGATCGTGGCCCTGGCCTCACAGGGCTTCTCCGAAGCTTCATGTCGGCACACCCCTCAAGGATGATCGTGGCTCCGGCCCCACAGGGAGCTCCACCCACGCTTCATTTCGGCACACCCCTCTCGAGGATCGCGGCCCTGGCCGTGCAGGGAGCTCCACCGAAGCTTCATTTCGGCACACCTCTCTCGAGGATCGTCGCCCTGGTCCCACAGGGAGCTCCACCGAATTTTTATTTCGACACACCCCTCTCGAGGACCGTGGCCCTGGCCCCACAGGGAGCTCCACCGAAACATCTTTTCGGCACACCTCTCTCGAGGATCGTGGCGCAGACCCCACAGGGAAGCCCACCGAAATTTCTTTTCGGCACACCCCTCTCGAGGATCGTGGCCCTGACCCCACACGGAGCCCCACCGAAGCATCATTTCGGCACACGTCTCTCGAGGATCGTGGCCCTGGCCCCACAGGGAGCTCTTTTCGTTCCCGTGCCGGCCCAGTTTCGAATTTGCCTCTGCCGTGCAGAAGGCACGGCGGCGGATTTGACTCCCGTGGCGCTGGTGGCCTTGCGGCTGACGTGGGCACGCTCCTCTCCCTCCCTTCATTTGTGGTTCAAGCCATTTGGGCATGCGCCTCCCCCCTCTGGGGCAGGCCACTGAGGGACGCCGGGCAACACGCCGGGACCCATGGGGATTCTATAGCATCCCTTAGGGATTCTATAGCATCCCTTAGGGATTCTATAGCATCCTTTCGGGATTCAATAGCAGCCCTTATCGATTCTAGAGCGTCCCTCAGGGATTCTATAGCATCCCTAAGGGATTCTATGGCATCCCTTAGGGATTCTATAACATCCCTTTGTATGGATTCTATAGCATCCCTCAGGGATTCTTTGGCATCCCTTAAGGATTCGATGGCATCCGTTACGGATTCTATAGCATCCCTCAGGGATTCTTTGGCATCTCCAAGGGATATTATAGCATCCCTCAGGGATTCTATAGCATCCCTTAGGGATTCTTTAGCATCCCAATGGGATTCTATGGCAGCCCTAAGGGATTCTATGGCAGCCCTAAGGGGTTCCATAGCATCCTTTTAGGGATTCTGCAGCAGCCCTTAAGGAGTCTATAGCATCCCTGAGGGATTCTATAGCATCCCTCAGGGACTCTATGGCATCCCTAAGGGGTTCTGCAGCCTTCACTTAGGGATTCTATAGCTTCCCTGAAGGATTCTATAGCATGCCCGAAAGTTTCGGCTCGGGGGGGCGCACATAGTTTCAGCTCGTGGGAATGCGTCGGCTTTCTTAAGGATCCCGAAGGATCCCAGAGGATTTTCAAACGGCTTCCTTTGGTTTCTGTTGCTAGCCATATGTTGCGTTGCGTTGCGTTGCGTTGCGTTGCCGGGGGGGGGGTCCGGGTCCACCAGTGAGATGTTTCGCCACAAGGAGCGAAACAGCTGGTGGACCCTCACCGGGTCCACCAGCCGGTTGTTTTACCTTGTTGTTGTTGTTGTTGTTGTTGTCGTTGTCGTTGTTGTTGTTGTTGCTGTTATTGTTGTTGTTGTTGTTGTTGTTGTTGTTGTTGTTGTTGTTGTCGGTGTTGGTGTTGGTGTTGGTGTTGTTGTTGTTGTTGTTGTTGTTGTTGTTGTTGTTGTTGTTGTGGTTGTTGTTGTTGTTGTTGTTGTTGTTGTTGTTGAATTCTCACTTCTGAAGAATAATTATTGTTGATCCCCCCCACCGGTGCATATTGTTTTTTTCTCAATCAAAGTGTGCCCCTCGACGCTCGCACCCGGTTTTTTGACAGGGAAAGTCTTCCTGCTCAAACTGGGCCCCTGGCCCCCGGGTTACAACAACAACGGTTCCCGCTTGAGACGTCCTTACAATTTAGCCAGGACCCCCGCTCCCGCCCGAGACTTCCTCGCCTTTTATTTAGGAATTGCGCTCTCGCTTGGGACTTCCTTACAATTTATGCAGGAATCGCTCTCCCGGCGCTCTGGAGTCGCGGTCTCGCTGGAGACTCGCTTGCAACTTACTGAAGAATGGCCTTGCGTTGGGATTTCCTGCCATTTGCCCAAGCGCCGCGCTCCCGACACCCAGGCACCCAGGAGTCGCGCTCGTTGTGGCCCCATGTGCATGCCCTTCGTTGCCCCGCTGTCGCCATTTGTGTTCCCCTCACTGTCCTACGTGGCCCAGTTGCTACCCTCAGTGGCCCCATAGTTGCATTCTGTGGCCCCGCATTATCTGCACTTCGTGGCACCCGCTCGTTCGCGCTCTTCGTGGCCCCATACGCATTCCCTTCGTGTCCCCGCTGTCGCCCTTCGTGGCCTACTTCGTGCCCTTCGTGGCCCTGCTGTCGTTCTCTCTCGCTCTCGCTTTCGCTCGTCGTCGTCGTCATCGTCCGTGTCGTCTTCGACGTCGTCGTCGTCGTCGTCGGTCCCCTGTCCGTCCCTCTTGGGGTCGGGTCGACGGTCCGCGGCCGCCCCGCCGATCAGCGCTGCCGCTGGCCAGGCCGACGGCCCGCGGCCGGCCCGCCGCTTGCCGGGGCCCGGCCTGCAGGGAAGACAGGTCTACCCCCCAAAAGGGGTTCGATCGAAGACGAAGAGGGCGTGTATCGAGGGTTTGGGAAATACGCGTTATTGGGCACTCGAGCATATAAGGGCGAACGGTCTTGAAATGATTGTTGTTGTTGTTGTTGTTGTTGTTGTTGTTGCTGCTGCTGCTGCTGTTGTTGTTGTTGTTGTTGTTGTTGTTGTTGTTGTTGTTGTTGTTGTTGTTGTTGTTGAGTTCTCATTTCTGAAGAATTATTATGGTTGATCCCCCCCACCGGTGCATACTGTTCTTTCTCAATCAAAGTGTGCCCCTCGACGCTCGCACCCTGTTTTTTGACAGGGAAAGTCTACCTGCTCAACTGGGCCCCTGGCCCCCCGGTTACAACAACAACAGCTCCCGCTTGAGATTTCCTTACAATTTAGCCAGGACCCCCGCTCCCGCCCGAGGCTTCCTCGCATTTTATTCAGGAATCGCGCTCTCGCTTGGGACTTCCTTACAATTTATTCAGGAATCGCTCTCCCGGGGCTCTGGTGTCGCGCTCTCGCTGGAGATTTGCTTGCAACTTACTGAAGAATGGCCTTGCGTTGGAGTTTCCTGCCATTTGCCCAAGCGCCGCGCTCCCGACACCCAGGCACCCAGGAATCGCGCCCGTTGTGGCCCCATATGCATGCCCTTCGTGGCCCCACTGTCGCCATTTGTGGCCCCCTCACTGTCCTACGTGGCCCAGTTGCTACCCTCAGTGGCCCCATAGTTGCTTTCTGTGGCCCCGCATTATCTGCACTTCGTGGCACCCGCTCGTTCGCGCTCTACATGGCCCCATACGCATTCCCTTCGTGTCCCCGCTGTCGCCCTTCGTGGCCTACTTCGTGCCCTTCGTGGCCCTGCTGTCGTTCTCTCTCGCTCTCGCTTTCGCTCGTCGTCGCCGTCGTCGTCGACGTCGTCGTCGTCATCGTCGTGGTCGTCGTCGTCGTCGTCGTCGTCGTCGTCGTCGTCGTGGTCGGTCCCTTGTCCGTCCCTCTTGGGGTCGGGTCGACGGTCCGCGGCCGCCCCGCCGATCATCGCTGCCGCTGGCCAGGCCGACGGTCCACGGCCGCTCCGCCGCTTGCTGGGGCCCGGCCTGCAGGGAAGACAGGTCTACCCCCCAGAAGGCGTTTGATCGAAGACGAAGAAGGCGGGTATCGAGGGTTTGGGAAAACCCGTTATTGGACACTCGAGCATATAAGGGCGAATGGACTTAAAATTATTGTTATTGTTGTTGTTATTGTTGTTGTTGTTGTTTTTGCTGCTGTTGTTTTTGTTGTTGTTGTTGTTGTTGTTGTTGTTGTTGTTGTTGTTGTTGTCGTTGTTGTTGTTGTCGTCGTTGTTGTTGTCGTTGTCGTTGTTGTTGTTGTTGAACATTATTACTTCTAAAGAATAATTATTGTTGGGCCCCCTGGTGCACGACCCCCCCGCCGCGCCTAGGCCGCAGCCTCATTTTCATCATTTTCGTGAGGAAGTCTCAGGCAAAACGGGGGAGTCCGGACCCGGTTGTGTTGTTACGATCGGTTTCCCCTTGCAAAAAATAAGCTAAAGTGGACATTTCTTGTTCTAACATAACCAAACTTCAAGAATCCCTTGCAAAAAATAAGGTAAAGTGGACATTCGCGCGCGCAAGACGAAATCCTTCCAAAACCTTAGTTTTCGTAGCGATTTTAACATAAAAACATCAAAAAACCAATGGTTTTTCAAAAAAATGTCAAAATTTCATCCCGCGCGCTCTTGCGGATTCGTAGGAAACCCAACACTTTTTAAACATTTCTGTCAAACGGGCTTTTGCGAGCAACTTTTTCGAACTTCTGCAACAACGGTTGCGCACCTGCCAGGGCCATCATCCCTGTCAAATAATACCATGCGGGACACATTCGTTTTTTCTTCGCGCGCGCACGCCGTCGTCGTCGGCCGCGGGGCCCTGAATAGTAGCCACGGTCGTCCGCATGCCACGAAGTGAAGTGTCCGAACGTCATAGGGCGGGAAGCTGGGTGTGGGTGGTGGCGAAGAGTCGTTTGGAAATTTGGTAGAGCTTGAACCGGCCCCCCCACAAAGTGGGGGTATTGCCCGCCTCCTATGAAAACCCTGGCACTGGTGAGAACGGAGTGTCCCCACGTGCTAGTAATTGTTGTTGTTGTTGTTGTTGTTGTTGTTGTTGTTGTTGTTGTTGTTGTTGTTGTTGTTGTTGTTTGTTGTCGTCGTTCCACCCGCGACCCACCCGCGACCCACCCGCGACCCACCCGCGACTCACCCGCGACCCACCCGCGACCCACCCGCGACCCACCCGCGACCCGGCCCGCGACCCACCCGCGACCCACCTGCGACCCAACCCGTGACCCACCCACATTATTTTAACAAGAAGTCGGCACCTGCGGCGGGCTCGTTTTATAGTCTGAAACATTCTGCGCCTGCGGCGGGCTTCTTCAGAGCCTCGCAGACTGCCGACGCACCCGCCGCCCCCTCACTCTTATCCGCAACTGCGGGGTGCTGCGCATTCCCAAACATTCCCTGAATCACCCTGGGGCTTCCTGAAGTACCCTGGGGCTCTGTGTGGTTGTGGCCACGGGCGGGCCGTTCCGGCCGGCTCGGTTCCGAGTTTGGTGCGGCTTGGTTCGGCGGGTTCGGGTCGCGGACCGGGTCGGTCGCGGACCAGGGTTCGGTTCGACTCCTGGTTGTCGGTCTCGGATCGGTTCGCGGGCACAATTCAAGAGGACTTCCTAGGAGCGCCCACGAGAATTTTGCAAAGTTGACGACGACAGCGTGAAAGCACCGAGCGTGCGCTCCCGGCCCCCGCGTACGCCCGCGCACGTTGCTGCCGTCGTCGCCGCCGCCACTGCTGCCGCCTCCTCCGCCGCTGCCGCCGCCGCCGCCGCCACCGCCGCCACCGTCGTCGTCGTCGTCGTCGTCGTCGTCGTCGTCGTCGTCGTCGCCGCCGCTGCCGCCTCCGCCGCCGCCACCGCCGTCGTGGGTCGTCGTCGCCGCCGTCGTCGTCATCGCCGCCGTCGTCGTGGCCTTCGTCGCCGCGCCCTGCTCGGAGGGCACCAACTATACACCAACACCGATCCTGGCCCAGGATCACCCTGGGCCCAGGATCGGTGTATATGCCTTCTTGCGCAAGGCAGGAGGGCGTATACACCGATCCTGGGCCCAGGGTGATCCTAGCCAGGATCGGTGTTGGTGTATAGTTGGTGCCTTCCTACCTGCAGCCGCCCGCGCCCTGCGGCCCACGCCCGCGCGCGCGCTCGGGCGCCTGCGGGAGCGAGCCGCTCCTGCCAGCTGGCCGCGGGCGCCTGCGGGAGCCGTTGGCCGGTGCGCGCCGAGGCGGCCGCGGCCGCCGTTGTCGTCGTCGTCGTCGTCGTCGTCGTCGTCGTCGACGTCGTCGTCGTCGTCGTCGTCGTCGTCGTCGTCGTCATCGTCGTCGTCGTCGTCGTCGCCGCCGCTGCCGCAGTCGTCGTCTTCGTCGTCGTTGTCGTCGTCGTCGTCGTTCTCGCCGTCGCCGCCGCCGTCGTCGTCTCGCTGCTCTCTCCTCCTCCTGCCCCTCATCCCCGGGCTTTGGGGAGGCGTCCTCCTGGCTTGGAAAGGCGATGAGTTGAAAAGAAGGGGCTCCTCTGTGGGCCGCGCCGTCTGTCACGAGCCCCCCCCCAGCGAGGCGTTGTGGCGCAACCGTCATCGTTCATCCTTCTGTCATCATCGCTATCATCAGGTCGATCAGATTCTTGCAGTGCCTTCTCGCGTCTGTAGGGCCCTGTCCCAACAGAGGAGGTGACAGAATCGTGCGGTCACGCTGATGTGGGTGCTGTTTGGCTGGTCGTGGCCCCTTGCTAGGTTTTAATCATACGGTCGAGCATCTGATTAAGAAACCTCTTCTAGAACAGCTGTACCAGCGTTTCTTAATCAACTTGCCAGAAAGCTGGCCCAGTTTCTTGAGCACGTTCGCCCCTCCAGCGTTCAGAGCAGAAGTTGATCCAGGCTCGTTTTAAGAAACGTCCTGGAAGCTGGCGCAGATTTCTCAAATGATAATTTTCTTGATCATATGTTTGGCTGTAGTCACTTTCCAAAGCAGACTTCGAGACCACGACAGGCGCCCTTGCAGGCCGACACCACAGATCACTGACATGCTGTCGCATCCCAGCGCGGGTCCTGGCACACTCCCAGGATGACTTTGTGGTCAGAAAGTCTGCCTTACCCTGTCCAACGACGCTCTTGCTTGCTCTTTACTTCTTTTTGGCCGGCCAGGGTTCCCTCGCAGCCGCGGCTTGACTCGGCTTGACGAGTTGGTCGGGGAAGGCGCTGGGTCATGCATCCTCAGATGATTGGCCGGGGCTGGACGGGCGGTATTTTTTCCCGGGCACGTGCTCGGAGAAGTGGGAGGCTTCCTTCTCCGTGCCCTGGGTCGGACTCCCTTTGCCTGCCGTGCGGCAGGTTCGTGCTGCGCTGACGCGGCGGCCATCCCGGCGCGGGCGTTGAAGGCTCAATGGCCTCAGTGGCCTGGAATCGGTCGATGTCGGACGAGCTGAGCTTTTTGAAAAATCGCGATCGGTAATGGCAGCGTCGGACTGCAGATGCGTCGAACCGCTCTGCTCGGCCCGTCCGCTTCTCAGCAGCTAATGCCTGAGGACGGTGCACCGCGCTCGGTGGCGATGACCGAGCGCGGGCGGACGTCGGAGACGTGCTCGTGGCAGAGGTCCTTCAGAACAGCGCGGTGTCAGAAACCAGCGCCGACGTCATCCTGGCGTGCACCCGGCCTGCATGCCCGCACCGTGCCAGCTCGCCATGGGCGGGCCGCGGCGGGCGGGACTGGCGCCTGCGCGCGGTGGGCACGCGGCCGCGGGCCCAAGTCCCTGCTGCGTGCGCTCTGCAGCCACGTCCGCCGTTGGCCCTCATGGCTGCAGGCGATGCGGGAAGCCTCCTGCCGAAGCTCGGCACCGACCGCTTCTTCGCCTACGCCCAGTGCTCGCTGAAGCTGGAGGCATGGCAGCACATGACGGGGGACGTCAGCTGACCACCTCACCCATCTTGGCTGGGCCCAGGAGAGGCCCAGTATGGATCGATGAGGCGGTCAGTTGACGCCCCCCGAACATGGGGGTGGATCTGGAGCTCGTAGACCCCTCTGCCAGGAATATCTGGCCTGCCTTCCTGAGGTTCGCGTGCAAGACCCGGACAGACGGGTATCCCGACCCGCACGCCGCAAGCGACAAGTGGGTGCCTTGGCATTCTGTCTTGTGCGTGCACGAGCTCTTCATCGTCAAGGAGGTGCACGGCGCCGAAGTGCCATGGTGGGAGGATTACCATCGCTTCATGGCGATGCTGCTTTTCCGCG